>NW_020769329.1:585470-615471 GCF_900518735.1 Pseudonaja textilis | reverse complement strand
TCTCTCTCTCTCTCTCTCTCTCTCTCTCTCTCTCTCTCTCTCTCTCTTTCTCTCTCTTTTCATCTCCTCCTGTTTCACACACCTTGGAGGGGTTTTTTTTGTCTTTCTGATTCATGCACCAGAAGAAACATTTGATTGCTTATAAAGGGCTTTCCAAATCAATTGAATGCTGCATTCAACTTGGGGTTGTATTTTGTCCATCTTATTTTGCAGTATGTGTATACTGTAACATGAAAGAGACCAGAAATGATGGAGTTTAGATACAATCCTCAGGCACATAAATATAATAAGTATATTATTAAACTCATTTTTTAATTGATCAGACCCTAGGTAAACTATTGGATCCTATTCTTGACATCACATTATAGGAAGGTTATTGACAATCTGGAGCATATCCAAGGAGACCAGACAAAAAGATAAGGTTAAGGAAAAATTATTTAAAAAAATAATTGGAAGCACTGGATGACTTTTTTTTCACATATTCGAAAAGCTGAAATGCAGGAAATGATGAAATGTTCAGAGTTATTCTAGAAAACAGGGCAAGAAGCAATATGTTCAAATTACAAGTGAGTAGATTTCAGCTGGTCATTAGAAACATTTTTATTAGTAAGAGTGCTAAGCAATGAAACAGAAGGCAATTCACTCTACTCCATTGCAGATGTCTAAGCATTGTTTAGCTTGTTATGTGTTGAGTAAACACAGTACTGGATTTCCCCACTGAGTAAAGGGTTGGACTAGGTATTTATTCAATCCTTCATTCTGTGATTCCTATGCATTATTATCAAGAGAATTATAAGACTTTACACCAGAGTACTAATATTTGAGATCAGAATCTAATTATTTAAGTAGACCTAGATCAGGGGTGTCAAACTCATGACCTATGGGCCAGATGTGTCATGTGCTGGCTCTGCCCCCACTCGGTTTAGCGAAGGAGAAAAAAAGTCCCAATATGTCATGTGATGCCGCTGTGACAATGCGATTTTGACACCCCTGACCTAGACATCTGTGCTCTGCTCCCCAGCTGTTATAAAGCTACACCACATGCACCAGTGCCACAATTTAGATATTTCACCACAAAAGGAAATCTGCAGAGTCTCTATGCTTAACACTGCTGAGTCACATGCATTACTTATTTGGTGTATGGCATATTACAAATAAACTTGCAATATATATTAACATTTTGCCCAGATTAGAAAACACAGTAAAATATGAACATTTTAAAAATGTTAAAAATACCAGTATATTCAGACACCAATGTCTAGGTCATCTAACCATTGAAGTACAGAATCTTTTATTTAAAAAAAAATCAGATACCAGACCATATATGCCCTCAGCTTCATGTGCAAATGGGCCACAAAAGAAATCTGTAGGTCTCTGCATACAAACACTAGTATCATTTCTATGTAATTCAGACAACCGGTTGGTGAATAACTTGTAACTCAAAAAGACTATGTTAAGGAGGGGAAAGTACATTGCTTTAGAAGAAACAGAGCTGTTAAAATTGTTTTACTCAACCATAGACTTTGAAAACATGAAAATATTCATGTTTGCCATTTATAAAGATAGAAAATCTTGCAGGTTAATCTTGCAGACAAAATATACTTAACAGTGAATCATCTTTCATATTAATTTACCTTTTTGTTCCCTCAACTGCAGATTCTTGAGTTCTTCCTAAATGTTATAACACACTGAGCCAAATTAATCTATGGAAAGCATTAGCCATGTGAGAGTCACACAGGAGAAGCACCTCACTTGAATCTCATCTATCTCATAGTGGGACATTGTCAAAAGGCTCTTTTATACTAATCTAAATAATTGAGCAGTCTCATAATGGGAGATATTCTCTCAAATAATCAGATCCTAGCTCAGCATCAATATCTTAAGAGGTATTCAAATGTTAATTGGCAGCAAAGGTTGATCTTTCATTTTTGATCCCTATATTTGGCATCTCTCAGCAGCTTTGTATTTTGCAAAAATATAGTATTTCATGGCCACTAGTTCCTTATAAAGTACAATACACAAGTCAGACTGTAAACAAGGCATGGGCTAGCTAAGGAAAAACTAGTCGGTATATTGGCCACAGTTTTGAAAATGGACTTTTTGCTACATCTCCAAATCTAATAATAGCTGTCAAGAAACACACCAACCTTCAAAGCTAGTGCTCAGTATTTGAGTATATCTACATCCAAATAAGATGGGAAAACTAGATGTCTATGTGAGCTTTCTGACTGGTTCAAAGTGTTGTTGTTGTTACTGTTATTGTTTTTCCTGAAAATGCTTGTCTCTGAGAGGAGATACAATTCTTTTTTCATTCCCCTAAGTTCAGTAGAGGTTGCTATAAACTGAATTGTCAAACAGGGAACATTGCTGAGAAAGATGAGCAGATATAAAAGAAAAGCCAAGTTTTCCCTATGCAATGCTGTGAAAACTAAAGAAAAAAATCACTACTATGTTTTATTTAGGTTTTAAGATAGCTTCTGTACACTTCAGACATCTCTCTGACAAGGGAAGAATGCTAGATGTATATGTATTAAGTATGTACAAAATTTAAAATTTGAAATGCTTCTACCTTGAAATGTTCCATTCTAAATTTGATACCACTGTTCAAGTTCAAAACATATTGTCCTTACCAGAACTGTTCTGAACTCAAAATGATCCTTGAAACAGGTGTTTTGAACTATAAAGGGGCATTTCAAGTTCAAACATTTGGAGCATTTCCGAAGTATTTGGGACAACACTGCAGCTCTTCAGTTGAAGATAGTACTTATTGGAATGACATGATGTTTCATTCTCAAAATATATATATTAAAACCAGGCAAACCAAAAGACAGGGTGGAAAACTCCCATCTAATAGCCCATAAGCTCTCAGAAAGATTATTTCTAAACAGCATCAGCTTACAATAGAAAAACATTTTTCTATGTAACAAGCAAGATTTTGACAAAATTGAAACTATGAAGTCCAGGTGAGCCTAACAAGTCACACTGAAGCAGGATTCCAATGGGGCCTTAAAATCATAATAGTTTTTGTGGGCCTGACTACGACCTACAACATAGCCTGGAAGGAGGGTTTATTATACAAACTACAACTGATCATCCCCATGTCAGAAGACTATTCACCTTATTAATAAAATATTGATAATGGGAGGGGAAAAAAAGCAAAGTGAGAAGATTAAATAATAGCCTACCAGAGCGCTCTGTGCTGGCTCCCCCACTGTTCCACCTATACATATTTGACATGCCAGTTAACACAGGATGGAAATCAGAGGTGGTATTCAGCAGGTTCTGACCAGTTCTGGAGAACCGGTAGCAGAAATTTTGAGTAGTTCAGAGAACCGGCAAATACCACCTCTGACTGGCCCCGTCCCCATCTATTCTCTGTCTCCCAAGTCCCAGCTGATTGGCTGGGTCTTCTTTTGTTGCCCTGCACAAGAGAATGGAGCTGGAAAGCAGGTTAGTGGGTGGGAGGGAATGGGATTTTGCAGTACCCTTCCCCTGGAATGGGGTAGGAATGGAGATTTTGCAGTACCCTTCCCCTGCCATGTCCACCAAGCCACACCATGCCCATCAAGCCACTCTCACAGAACCAGCAGTAAAAAAATTTGAATCCCACAACTGATGGAAATTTGCTTGCATGGATAACCTGGCCTAAGCAGCCCAAGAGAAACATATGGAGGATACTGACAACTCTCTCACAGGGGATCTAAAACTTCTGGGGAAGTTCTTAGTTTACTGGAATATCATCCTGTTGTGGAGCGGCGGTAGAAATAGAGACAGATGCAGGCTAAATGTTAACAGGCTTTTTATTCTGGTGAATAAAGGGTCACTGCGGCTGCCAAGGCTAACTGGCAGTCAGCTGGTGGCGACAGCTGATGCCGTTTGACAGCTCCTTTTATAGCCGGCTGTCAAATGGCATCAGCCAATGGGAGTGGTCGGCGCTCCCGCCCAGGTGGCGGACTAGAGAGAGGACTGCTGTCAGTCTGTGAACACAGCACTCCTTTCCCCGGGCCAGGAGCATGCGTAGTCCAAGAGGCTCGCCGGCAGGCAAGAGGTCCCTTGCTCTCAGGGAGTCACTTGGAGATTGTCGTCAGCCTTCAGGAGCCCTTGTCCGAGTGTCCGGCTGCTGACCAGGTAGGTCCCTCCGATTGGCTCACTGAGGCGACGGCTCGGGATTCGGTGGGTAGACCAGGTCGTCGTGCGGGAAACCGTTCGCAACTGCTGGGTAGACCAGTTCACTCGGCTGGTCAGCTTCAGCAGGCAGTTGGTAGACCGGGGCATCTGGCAGGTAAGGCTTCAGCAGGCGGCTGGTAGACGGGCGCGTCTGGCAGCTGGTAGACCAGGGCATCTGGCGGATAAGCTTCAGCAGGCGGCTGGTAGACTAGTGCATCTGGCGGTCCCTGGGAGTCGACGGCAGCTCTTTCCCAATGCCTCCTTAGCTGGTTGATGTGCCGGCGCCATACTCGACCATCCTCCAAGAGGATCCTATAGGACTTGGGTCCTGTAATGGAAACTATTTGCCCTGGCATCCATAGAAGGTGCCCTGCATAGTTCCTGGCATAAACCAGGTCTTGCAGGGTAAATTCCCTGGCATGGCTGTCAGAGTCTAGAGGGGTGCCGGGGCATAGTGGGGGTGCAACCTGTCCAGGGTGGTCCTGAGGCATCTGCCCATCAATAGTTCTGCAGGGGACTTGTTAGTGGTGGTGCATGGAGTAGAATGCTGGGTGAGCAAGTAGGTGGACAGTTTGGAGTGCCAGTCTGCTTGGCCAAACCTGGCCAAGGATTCCTTTACAGATTTAACAGCCTTTCAGCCATCCCATTGCTTGCAGGGTGAAAAGGGGCTGTGAGGGTGTGCCTGATGCCCAGGTTGGCTGAAAAGACCCCGAACTCACAAGAGGTGAACTGGGGGCCATTATCAGATATCAAGGTGTCAGGGAGGCCATGTGTGATGAACAGTCTGGTCAGGGCTCTTGTGACAGCCAGTGTAGTTGTGGAGGGAATCAAGGCCACATCAATCCATTTAGAGAATGAGTCTACAATGACTAGAAAGGTCCGCCCATGCCAGCCAGGTCAACATGCAGCCGGGACCACAGAGCCCCAGCATCCTCCCATCGGGTTGGGACAGCTGTTGGAGGTGCTGATCTAGTTGCCTGGCAGGGCTGGCACGTGCTTACTCAGCTGGGCATCCAAGCCTGGCCACCACATGTAGCTGCGGGCCAGAGCCTTCATCCTCACAATGCCAGGGTGGCCTTCGTGCAGGGCTTTTAAAATTGGCTCTTGGAATGTAGTGGGGATGACCACTCTTGTCCCTCATAGTAAGCAGCCCTGTAGTGAAGATAACTCTTGCCTGCAGGTCTTAAATGGCATGAATTCAGGGGTGTACTGAATTTCAGGCCACCCCCTCCCCACCCAGTCCAGGACTTGGGAGATTACCTTGTCCCTTCTGGAGTGGGCAGCAATATCCTCAGCTGAGACTGGCAGATTGAGTTCATTGCAATCAAAAATGGTGTGGATTGGCACGGGGTCTTCCACTGGTGTTGGCAGGGGGCACCTGCTGAGGGCATCTGCATGGCACAGGTTCTTCCCTGGGTGATGTACCAGTTTATATGAGTAGGCGGCTAGGAACAGGGTCCATCTGGTCATCCATGGGGATAGTACCTGTGGGGTTTGCTTGTCTCCTGCTAAAAGGCCTAAAAGTGGTTTGTGATCTGTTATAAGCTCAAAGTAATGACCATAAAGGAATTCATGGAATTTTTTCACAGCAGAAACTGCTGCTAAGGCTTCCTTATCAATTTGACTATAGTTCCTTTCTGCTGCAGAAAATGTTCTTCAGAAGAAGGCAATTGGGGCCTCGGAGCCATTAGGCAGCCTATGGCTGAGTACTGCCCCTATGCCAAAGGGAGAAGCGTCTGCAACTAGAACCAGGGGAAGTTGTTGGTTAAACTGGACTAGAACTGCATTTGAGGTTAGCAGGGATTTGACCACTTGGAAAGCATTGGCTTCTCTTTGTCCCCAGTGCCAGGGGGCTTTCTTATTTAAAAGTCTATGCAAAGGTTCAGCTATAGAAGCCTTATGTGGAAGAAAAGCTGCATAGAAATTTAGAAGTCCTAAAAAGGCTTGTAGTTCCATTTTGTTAGAGGGAGTAGGTGCCTCTTGGATGGCCCTAACTTTTGTTTCTATAGGATGAATTCCAGAGGCATCAATTTGATAACCTAGGAAGTCCACTTGCTTAGTGGCAATGGTGCACTTGTCTTTTTTTTAGTTTTAACCCATGCTGCCTAAAACGGTCAAGAACTGACCTAACCCTAAGTAATAATTGTGTTTTGTTGGTGGCAGAGACCAAAATGTCATCAAAGTATGGGACTACCCCTGGGAGTCCTTGGAGAATCCTTTCCATCAGGGACTGGAAGATGCCTGGGGCTACACTAACTCCAAATTGCAAATGCTTACACCTAAAAGCGCCCCTGTGGGTAACTATTGTTTGTAAGTCAGCAGTGTGATTCTCTACAGGAAACTGCTGATATGCTTGGGACATATCTAGCTTTGCGAAAATTGTACCTGGCTCAGGTGTTGGATTACGAGGACTGGGTATGCACTAATTTGGAGAAAACGATTGAGGGACATTTTTATAGTCTGCGCAGATTCGCACACTGCCATCTTTTTAAGCGGGGGTGATTATGGGGGTCTCCCATTTTGCAAAATCTACTTGTTCTAGTATCCCTTGCTTAATTAGCTTATCTAGTTCCAAATCCAATTTAGGGGGAATGGCAAAAGGGACTCTGCGAGGTTTTAAATGAATGGGGGTGGCTTGTGGGCTTACATCAAATGAGATAGGGGTACCAGAATAACATCCCAGCTCACCACTAAAAACATCAGCATAGTCCCTGAAGAGGGTGTCTACCTCAGTATTCACCACAGAGTGAATACCAGTTACACTAAGGCCCAGAGCAGGGAACCAATCTAGCCCAAGCAAGCTGGGAAGGGCACCATCTACAACCACCAGAGGCAAGTGGCCTCTAAAGTTCTGGATTGAATTAGGAACTTGCCTTTACCCAGGACTGGAATGGTCTTTCCCTGATAGTCTCGAAGAGTCAGGTGGCAGTTGAGCAGCTTCTTCTTGGAGATTGTAGGGAGCAGCTTCTTCAGGGTGGCTCATGAGATGATAGAGAGGGCAGAGCCGGTGTCCACCTCCATCCGACAGGGTTTACCTTCTAAAAAGACAGAAATGCTTATTTTGTTAGACCCAGGGGTGGTATTGTCTGAGTGGTAACAGGTATAGCAATCTTCCACTTGCCTTTGGAAGGAGGAAGCAGCTTGAGGTCTTTGTGGGAAGGTTTTTTCAGCTTGACAAACTCTAGCTATGTGGCCTTTTTTCTGGCAGTTTAGGCAGATGGCATTTCTGAATCTGCAGGTTGACCTGGGATATGCTCCCCCACAGCTCAGACAATTGGGTTGCTGTCTGGCTGTTGGGTTGGTGTTTTTCCTTGGCATCTCGGGGTGGTGGTGTCTTGGTTGTCTGAGACGGTTTACATCAAGCAGTTCCTCTTCTAGGGAAACCTCATCAAAGTGAATGGCAGAGTTCCCTTGCTTTATGGGGTTTCCCTGAATCTCAGCCACTGACAGCTCTGATAGCTCAGCAGCCTGAGCCTCTTCAATGGCTAAGGTTAGGGTTAAATCCTTTTTTGCTAATAAACGCTTCTGTAGCTTTAGGTCCCTAACCCCTCCTACAATTTGGTCAAGCAGCATGTCTTCCAGGTAATCCCTAAACCCACAGTGTATAGCAGCTGATCTTAAGGCTGCCATATACTGACTAATGGTCTCCCCTTCAGCCTGAACTCTCCTTCTAAAATCCAGTCTCCTAGCTATTTGAGAGGGTTTGGGGGAGTAGTGGTTAGACAGGATTCCCTGCAACTCCTCCCAGGGAAAAGCTTTCACAGAGCGCGGGGATACTAATGCTGAGGCTGTATCAAAAACTGCAGCCCCACAGAAACTCAGAAAATAGGATCTTTTCCTCAGGTCAGTGGCTTCTGTCAGGTCGATAGTGTTTAGGAAGCACTCGAACCGGTTCATATACGACTCCCACATCTCACCCGTCAACTGGAAGGGAGGGAATGTTGGGTTTGTACCCATCTTGAAAGTGGTGGTGTTGGTCTCCTCAGCTGAGGGAGCTTTAAATTCGCGCTTTTAGAAAAGTGCTCGTGGCTGCGCCTGTCAGGCGGCGTCAGACTCCTCAGCTGGGAGTTTGAACTTCGCGCTCGTGGAGAGCATTAGCGGCGGTGACGTTATTCAGCTCTTAGCTGCTTCGGCTCTTTTTGACAGTGACTGTGCTCAGCTGTCTTTGCCTGGTTGTCTCTTCGCCTCTTATCGGATCCCACCCTCGTCTCCAGTGTTGTGGAGCGGTGGTAGAAATAGAGACAGATGCAGGCTAAACGTTAACAGGCTTTATTCTGGTGAATAAAGGGTCGCCGCGGCTGCTGAGGCTAACTGGCAATCAGCTGGTGGTGACAGCTGATGCCGTTCGACAGCTCCTTTTATAGCCGGCTGTCAAACGGCATCAGCCAATTTGACCAGTCAGCGCTCCCGCCCAGGCGGCGGACTAGAGAGAGGACTGCTGTCAGTCTATGAACACAGCACATCCCAAGCATGAGAAAAACAGAAACAATGTGTTTCCACCTTAATAACAAACAAGCAAAAAAAAAGTTTAGAAAGTATACTTCAATAACAATTTATTGCCTTATAACACATTTTCAAATTACCTTGGTGTAATGTTGGATCAAGAAAGAATGTAGAGAATATTTCAGCACAAATTAATATCAGAAATAACAAACTATAAACTTTGTAGAATTAAATGGGATCCCTCTGCCTCTATGCTCAGAACATCAGCATTGGAATTGGTGTGCTCGACAGCTGACTATTGTGATCCCTGTCTGGATGAACAGCTGCCATACAAATGAACTGGATGCCAGGCTGAATGATACAATATGTGCATCAAAATCACACTGTCCTGCTGGTTTCCTCTATTGAGCCATATTGCCCCTCCGGCCTTAAGAGGACAAGATGCACTTCTCAGAGCATGCAAAAAATGTGTCAGTAACCTATGACTATCAGTGCACTCTGAAAAACCATATTTATCTATTGGAAGGCTTAAATCCAGGAACCCCCCCCCCCCCCCACTGATACTGGCAGCTGCATAGCACTAACTTTGATGTAAAATCCCAGTGGAAAGTAATGTGGACTATTGAACATCCAGATTCCAGAAAAAAGTATATCAAGCTTAAAATGTTCTGCATTTAATTTATATATTAAGTACACACGGAGAGATAATACATACTGTATAAACACATACTAGTATGGGGTATATTTGTTTTCTTACATTTCCAAGTTCTTCTGCATGGAACTTATTATTTCATTTTTAATGAATATGAGGTAAGTCCCTTAACTATTATTCGACCCAAAATACTTTGCTATTTACTTCCAACCACAGGCAGATTCTTGGCTAAATTCTAGGTTTAGGGAAATTCTAAGCTTTATTCCCAAAGAGCTTCTTTTATTAAGGCTTAAGGAAGAAAAAAATAATCGCTTTTAACTTTTCCACTTAAAAAGTGTTAAAACAGCATATCCTCTGGACAATTTATGCAGCTGCCTGGAAGGATGTTCCTAGATGTCAGGATGTTGTGCATGCAAAGAAACACTTCTGGGACTTTATTACACATCTCCCATAATCATCAGATTTATGATTAAAATTGATTCATCAAAATATTTTATTTTAAGTATATTAGACTCCCCAAGGAATGTACTTTAAGGGATGGAAATCAGATTTTGTGTGTATTGTTGTTTTTGTTGTTGTTGTCAAACTTAAATCATATGAGTCATTGATATTTTTCTGAACCATTTTAATATATGTAAGAAGATTTATTGGGAAATATTTGAGTGATTAAAATGCTTGTGTTCTGCTAAATTATATTCCAAAACTCTGGAATTTGACGTTTTGAGAAACAATGCCTACATTAGGCATAGAATCTTGTGAAGAGAATTATTTTGGAAAATAAGTATTTTTTTCCTTGCCCTTGGCTTGGCTTCATATGTGATAACCAGCAACTTGAATTAGAAGCCCATTAGTGATCAGTGAAGCTAGATATTCACTAAAGATTATCTATTCTGTTGGCTACAAATAGTAACATTAGGGCAAGTCTTTAGAGCAGAAATCCAATGCTTCATGTTCAGGAAATGACATTATGGTCTCCAAATGGACTGGCTCAGAATACTTCAAAGTAAGAAACATAATGCACATTACCATCTCCATATTTGATTCTTTTAAAACCATCAAGCCAGTTTGGGCTAGTGATTAAAGCAATAAACTAGAATCCTGGAGAATGTGAGTCCTAATCTCACTTTAGGCATGAAAACCAATTGGGTGATTTTGGGCCACTAGATATGTGTATTTTTTTCTTGGCATATAGGTATCTAGGGGTAGAGATTTTGTCTGGCTTTTCCCTTCATTTCCATGTTATTTTCCACTTGAGCTAGAGGCTATCCACTTCTGAATCACCCTCTCTACAGAGTTGCTCACTTGTATTTAGGTTGATTGACTTTAAATGTGTTCCAGATGCCACTTTCTGTTTTCCCTTGCCTAGCTGCTTACAGAGAAAGCATTACTGAAGCAAAAGCAAATTCCCACCAGCCCCTTAACCCTCTCTGTAAGCTCTCATCTGTGTCTTACAGAATTTTTAGAAACAGTCACATCATAATGTACTTCCTCTGACCCCAATGAACAACTGAATCAAGACAAGAAAAAACATTTGCATCTGGTTCAAAAATGAAATTATCAGTGTTATGTAGAATCATTATTTTCCGGAGCACAGATAGAGAACAATGTTTTTTTTTTCTTCTGCTAGTGTCACTACTTTTAAATGAAAAGGTTTTATCTACCAAGAGAACAGCCAGAGGTTGATTAGACTGAAATTTAATACTATTCAGTCCTTCCTTTACTTTCCTTTTTTCTTCTCTTTCCATTCCTTCCCTTCCCTTTCATCTTTCTAGAAATAGAGTTAATTATCTAATGAAAGAATGAGGAAAAATTATAGTCAATAGTTGAATTGCAACATGATGCAAATAATCAATGGATAAAGTCCTTCTCCCATAACCAAATCTCTTTCTCACTTTGGCAGTGAGAAAGGAGAGGTAAAATAGATTAGGGAAAATGAGTCCTGGCTGAGAGAGAAGGCAGAAGTCTGGAAAATATTTCTTTTGGACTGAATGGATACTTTTGCCTCATTTTACTCCAAGGATGAAGGTTTTTCAGGCCCATCTAATGGAACAGAAGCTGTTGAAGGGAACTGCAAGTTTATAGTTAGCACCATCTGTCTAAACATCGGGATTCTATGTTCTAAGACCATGGAATCTTGACAATTCATTGCTTCTTCTATGTCTCTGTTCTTGCCATGTGAACATTAAACCTTCTGAAAGCGGCCATCTATGATTCACCTCTTTTTTAAGTAGAATTTTAGTCAGAAATCAGTATTTTCTTCTCATCTCTCTCACTCTTCTGGGTACTTGTTTCAAGACCACAATCTCCTTGTCTTTATATTTCAATGTTTTCTCTCTTGCCACTTGCAATATTTGCGTTTTAATGGCTTTCTTTGTAAATCTGATGTGAACTTCTCTTGGTAAGCAATTTCTCATTGCATATCTTGTGAAGACTCAATGAACCTCATCTATTCCATCCATCATCTTCTCTTTAGTTATTTCCAGAGCTTCAAACAAAATTTCTATCATTATCTCAGCTTGGTTTTGTCCCATTTCTTCCTCTATGTTTTGGAATCTGAGATAAAATTCTGATCTGTCCATCTCCCATTTCAACATCCCACTTTTATCTTGTTCAACCACAGTTAATCTGCTATCAATATCTCCAATCTTCTTATCTCTTTGTTTATCTTATTCTTCAATTTTTGGGAATCTCTCATCATACTTCATCAACATTTGTTGAATGTTCTTCACCTTTTCATCAGTTTTTCCTGTTCTTTGTTCAATGCTTTCTGTTCTCTTTTCAATATTCTCTGTTCTTATTTGTATACTTTGAATTCCTTGAATAATCATCTGCAGAGTCACTTTTTCCTGTTCTTTTTCTTGCTGTAACATTGTCTGTATTCAGCGTTATCCTCCAGATGGTGAAGAGGAAGAAGTAGAAGTTGAGGAACCAGGGGCTGTTAGTTTCCTACTCATTTCAGACAATTCAAAATCTTCAGGTTCTTCTAGACCTTAATCCACTTGTGAAATAGCTAGTTGTAATTCCAAGTAAAAAGAAGTGGGGAAAAAAGTGGGGGAAAACAAGCCAAATAATAACAGCAATATTAAGAAGAAAAAGATTCTTCAGGTTCTTGTATACCTTAATCCAATTTATTGGTTAGATAGCAGTAAAAACTCAAAAATGGAAGAAAAGACCATAAACACACAAAAAAATAAAAAATTGTTAAATCCTGAAACAGGCAGAAAAACAGAAAATAAAAAACTAAAGAAGAGAAAATAAAAGTTCTTCAGGTTCTTCAACACCTTAATCCAATTAAAAAGTCTCAGGTATAAAAGGATGCATAACAGAAAAAAAGAAAGCCACAAAAAAAATACCAATATGGAAGGTAAATAGAAAAAAAAAAATACAAGGGAGAGAGACAGAAAAAAGAAAAGAGACTACTCCCTTTAAAAAAAAGAAAAAGGAAGGAAATCATTAATACAAAAGCTTTTCCTTTAAAATGAAATGCAAACATAAAAATTAGACTTCAAAAACAAAAAGAAAGACAAAAACAAGTTCCAAAAGGCCAAAGATCCAAATAGCTATGACAAAAAGTAAGCTAGTAAGGAGGGGGTTTGTTAAAGTAAGAAATAGCCCTGCTTAAAATAAAAATAAAAAGAGCACACTGCACCTTGTTTGGTTATCCAAGGCTTTTGTTAAAATTTATAACTCTCTTCTCTAGAGTCTTATCATCTTTTTTTTCTATACACTTCAACACCAGATTCCAGCTGTTGATAGAAACCAAGAAGAGCACCTGCAATAATACTCTCCCATGCTCTTCCCTCTATCTTATCAAACAGGCAATGTCCTTGAAAAGAAGTCTCAGTTCTTTCTCAGCTTTGTCTGGTCAAGAAAAAAAAGAGATAGAATATTTCCAACCTCTAATTGGCAGTGTTACAAAATTTCTTCTGCTTTCACTTTCCCCCTCCTTTTCCAAACAAGATATAATAAAACTTATTTAAAAAGATATTTAAAAAGATGACTAGAAGGAAGTCTCTAGCCTAAAATATTATAAAGTCAAAAAGGAAAGAAAGAATAGGTGGAAGAAAAAAAAACAGTCAAGTTTCAAAATCTAAAATCATGTGTAAAAAATCCAGCAATGAGGAAAAAAACTAAAAAAATATTACTTTGACTTCCTGTTTAAAATTGCCACTTAATCACTTCTGTCAAAACTTTTACAGATTCTTTCTTTTCCTTAGGGTGTCCTTTCAAATCTTAAAATAAAGAAAATATTCTCATCAAACCGGCACACTTTCTCTTTCCGTTCTCTTTCGTTTCAGAGCTGTCCCAACTTCAGCAGCTTTAATGGCTGCCTCTTTGCCACCTGGATCTACCAGGGACTTTGCAGTGTCCCTGGGATTGACAGGATGTTCTCTTTACAATCACCATCTCTTCAGGACAGTTTAGATCCGTTTGGACTGTCCAGGAGCAAAGATATCACCAGCGATCTCAGACCTCCAAAATCGCATGCCGTATCATCATGACGCCAGCGACACCCTCAGTTGACTCAATTGAGAAAGCTGAATATACAGAATATTTTGGAGGGAAAGAGGAGGAGGCAGAAAAAGAAATGTCACTAATTGAATTCCAAGAGGACTGCCAAATAGTGACTGAAAAGGAAGAAGGTGCAGTAGGCAGAAAGGTGGAAGTCAAAGAACAACGTGAACCAAGATCTACAAGAGCTGCTAAACCTAACTAAAAAATATAACCATGGAAGAGAAACAACTGATTACAATTAACATAAGTGTACTTAACTCAGCTGTTAAAAGAAGGAAAACTTTCCATGAATTAGAGAAATTAAAATTTGATATAATCTGCCTACAAGAAGTGCATATTAAAAAGCAACATGAACAGTTGCTGATACAGCCAAAATTAGCGAAAATATTTACTTCTTTGACACAATGCAAGATAAGAGGAGTGGTTTTATATATTAAAGATATTATCCCAGCGAAATTGATCTATACCGATGACAATGGAAGATTACTAATGGTGGAAATAATGGACAATAATATGAAAACACTCCTGATTGCAATCTATGCCCTGAATGACAATCAAGAAGAATTTTATAGAAAATTACATATGAAAATAATTGAACTGGACTATGCTAATATAGTTATGATGGGAGACTTTAATGGAATTATAGATAATAAATTGGACTATACAGCACAGAAAACAACAAAGCAAAACAGAAAGACTCTCCCTAAATCTTTTTTAAAATGATAGATGAAATAAATTTAAAAGATACATGGAGAGAAAGAAATGCTAAGACTAAACAATACGCCTTCTATTCAAACAGACATTTATCATGGTCCAGAATAGATATGATATGGATGTCAATAGAATTGTTAGCTAATATTCAAGAAATAAATATTGAAAGAAGTACTTGGGCATATCACAATCCAATGACAATTAAATGGAAAGGACAAAGAAGAAGATCTAGATGGACATTAAATAATACTATATTAAAGGAAAAAGTCTTCATACAGTGGATGGAGAAAGAATTGGCTTTCTTCTTTAGAGAAAACAAAAAAGAAGATACATCAATGCGGAATGTATGGGATACAATGAAGGCATATGCCAAAGGCTTGATAATAGACTATACAAGGAAAAGAAATATCATGAAAAGACTAGCCTCTAAGGTATTAGAGGATGTGTTTAAAGGACTTGAAAAAGAGCTACATAAAATGCCACAGAAAAAAGACATTAAGTTAAAAATGGATATAATTAAACATAAAATGGGACTAGAATTTTCCTTAGGGGTCCTTAGAAACGTTCTGATGGACATGCATAGTCATGTCTTCTACAGCCTGGGCACCTTTCAAATATTAGGATTTTTATCTTACTGAAGTCCTTACTCAACATGACTATTTCTGAGAATGTTTAGAATTAAATTTCACACATTGGAAGAACATTAGATTGGGGAAGGTTGGATTATTCCCCATATAAAGAAGATAGAGAAAAGGTGTGGAACCCTAGAAATAAGAAATATTCCTATTTTAATAGACACACAATCTGAAATTCATTATTGAAGATTTGGAAAGAGAGTAAACATAGACATTATATAAAAATTACAGGGTGGGGTATCTGTCATGGAGGCATTGATACACCCCAATGCACTAGAAATTGGAAGATTAAATACTATGATGTGTTTGATTCCCAAGGAATATTAAAGACAAATCAAGAAGTCAGAGAGCAAGGGATGAAGATAGAGTGGTGGCCATACTTACAGCTTAAAACAAGGTACAAAAAAGATGTAGAAGAATTTGGAACAGAGATAAAGGTGAATCAGTTAGACAAAATATTAGAGGAAACAGATGAAAAACTAATCTCCAAAATGTATAACTACTTACTATAATTTGAATTGGCAGAAGAAATAGTTAAGGGCCCAATGATTGCATGGGCAAGGAATGTAGGACATAATATCAACCTAGAAGATTGGGAAAGAATCTGGAAGCAAAATTATAAAGTAACAAAATTGTCTATAAAGAAAATCAATATACAATGAGCTATTGGTGGTATCTGGCACCCTCAAGGTTGGCTAATATATACCCAAACCTAAGTCCACTTTGTTGGAAATGTAACCGAAAGAGGGGTACCTTCTTCCACTCTTGGTGGCTGTGCCCAAAAAGTAAAAAATACTGGAAAAAAATAAGAATTTGGATAAAAGAAATTCCAAATATTCAATTCGATCTCAAGGCCGAAATTTTTCTAATGGGAATGATAAAAGGTGAGTACGCAAAAGAAATGAAATACTTAATTCTACACATAATTACCACAGTAAGAATAGCTTTTGCGCAATGAAGGAAGGGTGATCAGATGCTAACAAACAATCTGATAATCCAGAAGATCTACAACTGTGCTGAAATGGACATACTTACCCAAAACTTAAAAGACGAGGCAGACTCAAAATACTGTACATTTTGGGAAAATTGGTACAATTGGATTAAGGATAAAAACCAGTGAATAAATAGATAAGGAAAGAAAAAGATAAAGGGGTTAGAGTAAGAGTATTTACCAGAAATAGGAAATGAATATTAGAAAATTGTTTGTGATAAGAACACACAATCTAAATAATTAGAAATATATATTTTTCATGTTCATTGATTTTATCTTTCTTATTGGTTTTGTTTTCAACAAAATGTGTTGTATTATGTATTGTATATATTTTTTTAATCTTTAATAAAGTTTATTTTTAAATTAAAAAAGGAAGAAGAAGATATACAGTATAGTGAAGTGCCTGATAAAATAGAAGGTGGCCCCATGAACATGACAATATATAAGAATTGAAATGCAGTCTTTAAGGACTTAACACTCAAGCCCCTTCTCTTGAATGGACAAATCTACATAGTTATTTCTACATCTATTTATGTATGCATTTCTTTATAATCCTTTTTTTTTAGCAAATGCATGAAAAAACCCTATAAGCTTTGATTAAAAAGAAAAAAGATATCTCCATTAATTATGACTGTGAAGTAAAATAAATCAAATAAAATTCAGTCTTTCTTATAGTGATCCATCTGAACATAGCATGTGCTTATTTAGGATTTCCATTGGTAAGACATGTTTTAAAGCTCCCATTGCATTTATGCAAACTTACTCATATTTATGGAAGTAGACAGCTTGCACAAAGTAGTTTTCTTCATCTATATTTCATCAAGGAAGTCATTCAGGCAAAGACACATTTGAAAGACTGTTCCATATATAGCAGCCCCTGAAGTCTCAGAGATCTCAATTAGCATAACCATACTTTAAGGAAGCCCCTTTCTCACTGAAATATCCAACTACATATCTATAATTAAACAGATCTGTGTACCAGCATTCTTCATTAGAACATAAATCATCATAAAATTGCAATGTGAAAGCAGACAAAGTGATGGTGATCAAAGAACAGCATAATCCTGTTGCATTTTTAGTTTAAAAAACCCAACCAAGAAACCCAAACATTCACATTAAATAAGGCATTTTTGATAAAAAGAAAAAGAAAATTTATAGCAGTAGCCAACTATATACACAGCCTGGCATGACTCATGTAGGACATTCATGCAGGACAGGCATGTCCAATGGGCATGCACGTCATAATGAGTAACCTAGTACGCTCAAACGTCAGAACATCTGGAGAACATTAGGTTCCTATCCCTGCTATATAGAATGTCATTTTTTAAGGATTATGAATGAACTATTGTTTCTGTAATAAAGATCTTAGATGTTAAAAGCTGTTATAAAGAATAACTATCTACTAAAGCTGTTACAAGAATAACTACTGTGTTTCTCCAACAATACAGCCTCCCCCAATAGGAAGTCCAGCATGTTTTATCAGCATAAAATCAAATTAAGCCCCCCCCCACCCCCAAAAAATTAAGGCCTATATTAAACATGTGAAATGGGGGGAGAATGGCAGGGGGGGCTTGCCGTTAGGAAGTACTTTTGTTGCATACCTGGATATGGTGCTGCCTGCGTTGATGTTGGTGTTGGTGGGGCACTTTGTATCAAAAGACCTTCCTCCACCATTCCTTTCCCTTCTCCCCATACTGCCTCAGCATTTAGAGCAACACTGCGGCACTTGGCGCAGCCACGTGCAGCCAGCCAGGGCTCCTCCCGGCAACTGGAGCCCGGCGGAGACAGTCGGCTTCAGGCGCTCCTATCACCACCTTCAAAGGCAAAGCCAATTCTTTTAAAAATGATGCCCTACTACCAGTACAATAAAGCCTCCCCTGCCCAAGAGGGCAGCCCAACCCCACGTGGGGAGGCGAATCTCCTGCAGCCACAGCGCAGGATTGGCCCACCCCAGGAGAAGTGCCGAGCTACCATCCCTACCTGGTGCCAGGCAGAGCGCAAAGAGCTTCACCTGGGGCACCCAACGCAGCTGACAGGCGGGCCCTCCTGCCTGGCAGTGGAGCTCTCACCAAGGCAGCGAGTGCCTCTCAGCCAGGCCCTTCACTCATCCCTCCAGGGCCGTGCCAGAGCCGTGCGGGCTGGGCAGAGCTGGGAAAGTTAGCCATGGATGCGTGCCCGCCTACCAAGCGAAAGAGCCAGGCCAACCCGAGCTTGGCTTCCTTCCCAAGTCCCTCCAGCCTGAACCTGAAGGGGCCACTGGGAGAGCTGCCCGAGGCAGTGATAGCGCCCACCCATCCATGGACAGGGAAGCAAGGCGACGGCCTGCACCACGTCCTCCTCCAAGCTCAGCCCCGCTGAGTCAGCACCTCTGCCTGATGCCCATGCCGCTGCAGAGTTTGGAGCTGCTGGTGCATTTGGAGATGTGTGGGGATGGGGATAGGCTTGGTGAGGAGTGGAAAGGATGGGCATCTTCGGGCTCTCTCTGCCAGACCTGCCAGCCAGGGAAGCAGTGCTGCCATCGCCTTGCCTCCATGTCTGCAGATGGGTGGGTGCTATCACTGCCTTGGGCAGCCTCTCCCAGTGGCCCCTTCGGATTCAGGCTGGTGGGACTTGGGAAGTAAGCCAAGGTCAGGTCGGGTCGGCTCTTTTGCTTGGCAGGCGGGCACGCACCCAAAGCTCGCTTTCCTGGCTCTGTTGAGTCCGCACAGCTCTGGCACGGCCCTGGCAAGATGAGCAGAGGGTCCGACAGGGAGGCACTCACTGCCTTGGTGAGAGCTCCGCCACCGGGCAGGAGGGCCTACCTGTCAGCTGCGCTGGGCGCCCCAGGTAAAGCTCTTCATACTCTGCCCTGTGCCAGGCAGGAATGGTGGCTGGGCGCTTCTCCCGGGGTGGGCCGATCCTGAGCTGCAGCCCTGGGAGATTCGCCTCCCTATGTGGGTTTGGGCTGCCTTCTCAGGCAGGGACGGCTTTGTCGTACCGGTAGTAGGGCATCATTTTTAAAAGAATTGGCTTTGCCTTCGAAGGTGAAGGGAAGGCGGCGACAGGAGCTGAATGTCTCCACCAGGCTCCAGTTGCATCGAGGAGCCCTGGCTGGCCACACATGGCTGAGCCAAATGCCACGGTGTCACTCTAAATGCAGTGGCAGCACGGGAGAAGTAAAATCAACGGTGGTGGAAGGTCTCCCTATACGAAGTGCCCCACCAACACCGAGGTCAACATCCAAGCCATCGCTGCCCACCCACCCGAGGATGCAAGGGGGGGAATTAAGTCACCCCTGAAAAGACAGCCTAGCCGTTTCTTCAGGGGTCAAAAAAAAATAAGGCCCAGCCTTATTTTGTGAGAAACACAGTACCTGCTAAATCTGATTAACATTTAAACATTGTGGGTTTTATTTAACCTTGGCCAAGTAGAGTGTTCATAAGCAAATCATGGCAACACTTCACTTCTGTTTATTCCTAATATTGTAGAACAAATAATAAATTTCTCTTGGGAGTTCTCTTTGGATTATATGCTTAAGAAGATATTAGAGCTAATGTATCCTATAAAACAAATATAATTTAATACATAAGTAATAAAAAACTGCAGTTAGCAGTAATTGTCAGAAAGGAGTGTAACAGAATCACAAAATAAATATAAAATATAAAAATGGCCACAAGTCCCAAGATTTTTATAGATTTAGACACATACTAATATAATTGTCCTGGTAATGTACCTACCTACTTTTCAAAAGCTTAGAATTGGGCACTGGAGTTCTTATTTTTGCAAAACATCAGCTACAGCTTCTGGATTTTGGTTAAACATTGGATACCTTATTAAGATTCTTGTGCAATGAAAACAAGTCCAAATGTATCACCAAGTTCCATGAACAATATATACCCACCAGTAACTCCATTGATGGTTACTCTTTTTCTTGGTACCAAATGTTTCATTCTACAAACTAAATGACTTATAGAGGAGGACAAATAGATCCCTAAGGACAGTTAATTAGGCATTGGCCAAGTTTCTAGTTTGCCTAAAGGACAAAAATGATGTTAGCCTTCCAATCTAGTACAATTACCAATGTTAATTAGGGAGGATGATCCCTGGTAATTGGACATCTGGAGGAAGAGTTTCATAAGGGTTTTTTGTTGTGTTGTTTTTAATTATGGTTTGGTAACCTTTTGGAAATACAACAGAGGGATATTTAGTTGTTGCTGCTACAGCTGTTGCCCTTGTATCAAACTTTGTAGCTCAGAGTTTTGTCTTTGAATTATTTAATCCAGATTTGGTTTGCCAGAAGACAGTGCTAAAAAATGGTAGCATTGATCTATGATATTTCCTTTCTTCCTCCTTGCCATTCTTTATCTTTGTAAAATAGTTTTTTTGTTGCTTTCCTCTTTATAATGATTACTTTCAGATTTGACCACAAATGAAGTATAAAAGTAAAGTAAGAATTGTGCAAATAGATAATAGCTTCTCCTGAGAATGAAAACAGAACATGCATTTTATTGCAGAGGTCTCCAACCCCTGGGCTATGGCCCACTACCAGGCTGTGGCCTGTTTGTGAACAGGTCATACAAGCAGTGAGCCCGCACATGCACATGCAGCTTGATTTACACAAGTCTAATTGTGTGTGTGTGTGCATATATGCATCAGCCTGTCACTCACGTGGCCTGGTTCCTCTCCCCCTTATCTGCCAGATCACCAAGCTGTAAAGTTTGGGTACTGCTCCTGCTACTTTACCATATTTAGTTCAATTATGCTCTATTCCCACACATATTGTATAGCATTAACTATAAGATATGGCTTTGTATAGAGCATAGAACAGGGGTGTCAATGCCCATGGGCCAGATGCAGGTACCTGCAGGGTACTTAAATCTGACCCACAGTGCCAGCCTGGAAATAGCAAAGGACCAGCCTGTGGTGCCTCTGACAACCAAAATGAGGTGCAGGGGGCTGCACATGCCCCCCACCGCCCATTTTCAGCCTGGACAGCCTCTTGCAGCACCCTGCCAGCCAAAATGGCATGCCTCATTTTAGCCAGCAGGATATTGTTTTGGCCAGCAGGGACTCTGTCTCCCCCACCCACCCCGCCGGCCCATGGAAGAGAATTATAATGCTGATCTGGCCCTCAAAGAAATCCAGTTTGACACTCCTGGCATAGAACATAAAATCATATGCCTGGAAGGGACCCTGGAAGTCTTCTAGAACCCTACTCAAGGCAGAAAAACTTATACCATTCAGTCAAATTATTTTTGAAAACCTTCAGTATCAATAAATAGTTTGGGCCTTTGTATTAATTTTACTAGAAAACAATCCAAATCTATTGAAATGGATCCAGCTGTAACTATGGAATTTCAGTAAATGATTTTTGACAAATGTAACTTTAATAAGGAGTAATATTTTAGAAAGGATTATTGCCTTTGATACTGGAATGTTTATGTTAAACATATTTAGGTCCCACTGACTTTATAGTAAACCAGATTCCTCTATAAATGCTGATATATATGTTAAATGCATTAATAAAGAGAATAGAACTAATTTCTTTTTCAGAGAGGGGGATATAAGTCAGTAAAAACGGGAAGGAAGAATAAAGATTATGATTCAGTTAAGTATGAGCAGAATTTTAGGGCATGTTCTTATGTTCCTAAGAAAGTATGATTGTGGTGTTAGGCTAACCACAAGGAAGGCAGCATCCATAAAGGTCAGTATAATCATAAAGCCAAATGTGGTACAAAAACATATTTACCTCAGAGTATGTTCTAATTTTATTTTGTTTGCTTGTGTAAGCCCATATCAAATTTAAAAAAAACCCTACCATCACAAAAAAAACCCTTAATAGCCAAATTAAACCAAAATCATCACCATCTTCATCTGTCTAACATAATAAAAAAGTTTCTGCTTTAAAGCTATGAATTATCTATGACTTTGAATATCTTAATAAAAATTCATGCCTTACATCAGTGGTGGCTAACCTTTTTGGGCTCCTGTGCCAAAAATTGTGCATGCGCTTGCATGCTTGCACTCACATGTCATCACCCAGAAGGCAATGCGTCCCCCAATCCTCCTATGCATGTGTGCGTAATACCCACCCACCCACCCTCACCACCCCCTTACCTGCACTGTGCCTCACAGCTGATGTCAGTAGATGTTGTAGCTGGAAATATTTCCAGAAAACAACAATAAAAAATGGTATTCATTCTTTAGGATGAGAAATGATAAAATCAATTCTTTATCATTCAAGAAATAAATTTGAAATAAAAATTCCATTGTCCATTCAAATCATCCATAACAATGGTTTCTTGTAATGGTATCATCTGTATTTCCCCACAATGCCAATTTACCATGGGAAAAAAAGCCAAACTATAATTTTCAGAAATAGTATGCTACCATCTCAAAATGGATGTAATACTGATGTAACACAATAAATATGTCTTCTCTGTTATATTTTGAACCCAAAAGAGCCTAATTAATTAACAGTAAAGATAACTAAAGATAGTATACCTCAGGCAAACAGACATAAAATACAGGTAGTTGTTAGGGATACACCCTAGCAGAATGTGCTAGGGTCAGGCAGGCAGGCAAAATATGTGAGATAAACGTTTTTGTAGCTTACACTCAGTAAAACAGATACACTGTGCTAGTTAAATAGTTTATTCCAGTAAGAGTTTTAGCATAGTCAAACAGTCCATATATCATTCACTAGTTCAGTCCGCCCGGGGATTATTTAGTTGCAAAGTCCAGTGTCGAAAAAGAAGGTCAGTAAACTTACAAATATCAGTCCAGTAATATATCTCCTCGCAGTAGAGATATGAAGAAGTCAAACCTCCTTTCTTCCTTCGACGTTCAAAAACTCAGCAGCAGGGAACACGCAGTTAGCAAACCATCAATCCAGCAATCCAGCAATCCAGCAGGTTCTCTTGCTCCCTCTTATGGCGGTTTCACAACCGCACCCAAAATTACATGCTTTGCAGTTTAAAGTGACACACACTTAAACTTACTATCGTAGTTTATATATATTATTTTACCCAAACTACGTTAGGTAACCTTGTTATTCCTAACAGTAGTCCTTGAATTACAACCATTCATTCAATGACCATCTGAAGTTATGATAGTGCTGAATGAAAGGACATATTATAGCTATTACAGTGTCCCTGTGGTTATGTAATCAAAATTCAGGTGCTTGGAGCCTGCCTATACCTACAATCACATAGGTTCTTCAAATACCTCACATGCCTGTCTTCTTCATACTATTTTGGCCCTCTCCTCTCTGTGCTCTACAGCCCCAGCTGACCTCTCTCTTTTCTGGCTCCCACAGCTGATGAGGCATGCCTGGCTTGGCCCTTCATACCAAGAACTGCTTTGTACCATGCTTTTGAGCCAGCCTGAGCTGAGTCTTCCTGGTATACCAGAGATCTTGGACTGCTTGCTTGCTTGCTTGCATCTTGGTTCTGATTCTTGCAACACCCTGGAATGGGGTGCAGCTTTCTGGTGCACGTCTAGAAGCAGAAGCAACCAAGAAAAAAAGAAGAAGAAGCAGCAATCACTGAGCTATGGTCTGCCAGAAATATCTGTCCCAGCCTGGATTCCGCAAGAACCAGAAACAAGTAACCAAAGACTGGCCCCAGATCTGTAGCCCACTGGATTTATTTTTTTTTGTCCCACAGCTCTGAGGCTGCTTTTGGCTCACACACACACACATATACACACACAACTGAAGAAGGAGCAAGTAGTCAGAGGAAGTCATTTGGGGCAGCAGAGTGCAGGGCAGCAGGGTTATCAGGGTACAAAGTAGTGAGGATGACTGCAGCTGTTGTTTCCCAGGACATGTCAAGCAGCCCCACAGCCATGTGGTTCTGGAGTTACTTTCTACTCTGAAAAATAGGATGCGTGTGAACCAAAGTAAAGACAAAGGGGGAAATAGACCTCTGGGAGGGATGGAGACACACCTTTACCTTACTGAGGCACAGGACTCAGTTTCAAGGAACCAGGACATGGGATGTCTTGGATAGAAGTAATTACACACTTAACAAGCCTTAGGTAAAGATGACAATTAGGAAGCAATGAAGTCCTGTAACATCTTTCTTTACCATTGCATCACTTGCCAATGAAAATTCCAGGCACAATTCTGATCAGAAATTGAGAGTTACCTGAACTTTCTTTCTATTGGCAAGAAATTTGTTCAGCACCTATTTTAATTTAATGTACTATATCTTAGTCACGTGTACTGGTTTTTTTTTTTAGTCACATGTCCTTAAGCTTATGGGAAATAAATGGATTTCCAGCAGGATAAATTCTTTTTCACTCTGGATGTTTTTCTCCCAAATCTGATACATTGAATCTTGACTCAGCAAACTGAAAAGATTTTAATTACATATAAATTAATTATTTTGGTTTCTTATCAAACAGTTAATTTGCTTTTGTTAATGAGTTGTGTCTTTCAGATTCTGTTAATAAATGTTTTATGTCTAGAAAATTGGGATACTTCATAATGTTTATTATTTGAGTATATGAAGACCATTAGAGTGACAGATTTTTTTCCTTTATTCTGTTAAGCCCACCCAGAATCTGATCTACTGATAGATTATTCTCGGATTTTTATTTATATGGACTCAATTTTCCTTCAGATGGTAAGACACTAAAATAAGGGACAACCTTTGAGAATATCCAGTCAGCAAGCAAGAAGCCAGCTCTGGATGGAGCTTGACAGCTGAAAGGAAAATATTTTAAATTAAAAACAACAATAGTGAGAAAGTAATATCCTGATGAATGATTTATACAAAACAGAAAGCAATTCCTGCATGTCTCTATCATTAAAACTATTCTAACCAGAAGAAGGGTTCCAATAGATTAGCAAGCTGCTTACTATGGATAATAAACAAAATAAGCTCTTCCTTCATTTCAGAAGGGATTTTACTTTATTCTCCTCCTAAAACTATTTTTTTACCAATTTAGGTTTTAGAAAAATGAAATGGAAGCAGAATAATAATTGCAATACCAGAATGCGGGATGATGAGGAAATATCTCTTCAAGGTTTATCACCTGATTATCATTCAGCAGTGACTTCTGCAGAGCAGCAATAATGGATGCACAGCACATATAAACAATAATAATGAAGAAGCCATTCATGTACAAAACCATTAAAAGCTACTTCCAAGCTGGCACTCCTCTTGCAGATGTTTAATTCATAAGAGAGTTGCATTTTCAACTACCTTTAAAAAGCAACCTATTTCTTTTGCAAAGAGAGTTTTTTTAAAAAACATACAAAAATCTACAAAATGGTTTGATAATGTTAAGGATGTGCTGAGTAGAGAAAAATATATGTTTGGGGTATAAAATAATAACCCAAAATAAGTTAACAATCAAGGAAAACACATTTCAAAGATATGGATTTAGTAAACCCATTTAAATTGGTACAGTATATATTCTGAATCAATCTGGCCCAGCAACAATAATCCATGTTTTCATTGCATCATATCTAGCCTACACATTTAGCACTATGGTGCTCTTCAACAAAACATCCATTACATTATGTCCAAATGACCATCAAGAGCTTACACAAGCCCAATGGCTGATTTTTTCCAACATAAACCACCCTGTCCTTGAGTGGCTGGGTGGACTGGACATTAACATTTGAACCACTATAAGTCCATGTATTTGCCATCTGTTAAATAAATAAAAATAAAGCCTACTAAAATACACTATCTCTATTGGTATCTTTTCAAGGGTATCCAGAAGGCAAATTTCACCCTATGATTGATAACTGGTAAGCAAGTACACGTGAAGAAACCTATGGGATCAAAACACAGGGTCATCTAATCCAGCATTCTGTGTCAGTCAGGTTCATAAATAGACCATACCTCCCTTCCATTGTGACTTCCCATCAACCAGGAATTAAGGCATATTGCCTAATCCTAACAAGCTATAGACAACCATAAATACTAATAGCCATTGACAGGCTGATCCCCCGTGAAAGCCTGAGTATCTCTTTAAAACCACCATTACACAATTACTGGAAATAACTTCAATGGTTGAATTGTTTACTATATTAAAAAAGGTATTTCTTGTCAGACATCAATGTCCTTGTTGAATGACTTGGAATTCTAACACTATTCTTTTTAAAGTTTTATTGATTTTAACAACAAACAAAAACACATAAAACATAAAAACACCGTCCTCCTTCATAGATTTACAAACAGAGTATCGGTTGGTTTACCACTTTTTTTGTGCATCCATTTCCTAATCAGTCATTATAGTTATATTACATAATAACTCATATTATCAATCAACAATTGTGTAACCTAGTATCATTACTGAACAATCATTTGACTATAATTTTGTTAATTCATACTTTAACGAGATAACTATAATTTACTTAATTTATTTTACAACAAATCATAAAATCATACCAAATCTATCTTAATAAAGTTTTTTAAAAATAGTATCAAAGAAAAAAGAAAAAGAAAGTATATATTCATTATATCCTAAGTTTCTAAATATTCTATTATTATGTTTTATTATCTAACCATTGATAAAAAAAGATCCCAAACTTCATAAAATTGTTTGTCTTCTTGTTCTCTAATTTCAAATGTCTATCTATTCATTTCAGCACAATCCAATATTTTCTTAATAGTTTCTTCCTCTGATGGAATTTTCTCACTCTTCCAATTTTTAGCAAATACAATCCTAGCCGCTGTTAATACATTTACAATCAAATACTTCAAATTTTTATTATATGTATCAGGTAAAATTCCCAATAAAAAAATCTCTGGTTTCAAGTCTAGTCCAATATTTTCTAGCGTCCTCACAAGTCCACCACATATGGTAATATGAGCCAGGTATCTGATGACATTTCCAGCACTTTTCAGATTTATTCTAACACTATTGAAGAGGGAAAAACATTTTCTCTCTCTACATTATCTCAGCTTACAAAAGTTTATATGCTTCAGTTATGCCTCACTTGCCCACCTTCATTCTAAGCAGTGTCCTAACTGCTGTAATTCTCATATGTAAAAGAATTCTTTGAGGTCTATGGAGATTCTCAATTATCCAGGACATGGTTGTTCCAAAGGTGCTTTTTCAAACGGCAATTGGTTTGCTAGAAGATGTTTCACTTCTCATCCAAGAAGTTTCTTCAGTTCTGAATGAATGGTGCAGAATAGTGCAGTCATCTGATCAATTATTTGAGGGTATTTTCCTCATAAACCTGACCCCACTTTGGCCATAAATATGATTTGATGTACTTTATCAAAAACATAGTTGCTGACATGGTCAGAGGGTGGGATTTGCTGAGCTCCCATTTCCTATATTGGGCACACAAATCACCTTTGGACACTGGGAATTGTCTTTCATGGTTTGACCTACAAAATAGACTAGTCATCTAGATGCTTTTGCATGAGCTAAATGCCTGACCAGTACTTTAGATTTACTCTAAATATCTGAATAAGCAAGCAGGTGAAGTCATAATAACTGTAAAATCCAAGTTTCAAAGGGTGGGAGGTAGAAACTTCAGCCCTATCCCCACCAAATAAAAAGTGAAAGAGATATCCAGATGACCTCATAAGAACCATGGAGACAGAATACTTGAAAAAGAGAGAAACAAAGAAAACATAAAGAAGTTAAAGACTGCAATCTATAAGAGCCAGAAAAAGCTAGCTTGAAAAGTGAGTCTAAATTCTTTGCCAGATTTATGTTCAAATGAGTTTGTTTCCAAGGGATGCTAGCCTGCCTAATGTATTCTGATATTCTGAATTTCTCTCCCAATTGTTTGTAAATTGATTTTGTAACAGAAATTCATTGTCTCTATATAAAATCCATTTCTATATGCTATATTCCATCTAAGATACTTTAAGCTCTAACCCTCTAAGCCAGGGCTGTCAAACTCCTGGCCCATGAGCTGGATGTGTCACGCACTCACCACACCCACACCTGGTTTAGCAAAGGGGAGGGAAGTCCCAATACGTCACATGATGCTGCTATGATGATGTGAGTTTGACACTCCTGCTATAAGCTATGTGAACTGTATGCAATAGTAATAATTTATAGTATTGTGCTAGAAATCTGATTTCCATAGTCTTAATTTTGTACTGCTGCAAAAAAAAAAAATGTTACACCTACAGTAAATATTCTAATTGAAAGAAAAAAAGTGTTATAAAGATAAAAAGGGACAACTTGCAAGAGTTAACAGGAAGATATTCAAAAGCCTTCAACTTCAAGCGGTTGAAGTTTAAAGCTTATTTCTTTTTTAGATTTTAGAAGGTACATATTGATGTCCTTAGAGGTGAATTGAGCTTCTCAATGGGAAAAAAACTTCTATACAAGGATTTTTTTTTATTCAAATCTCATTTGCATGCATTCTTAGCATCATACTCTTCTCATTAGGGGAAGTTTAATATAAGCAGCATTCTTTCAAAAACATATCAAATGAAAATTTTGCTACAAAAAAGTCTGTCAGAAAGTATGCAAGGTTTAATTGGGCAATTGAACACCTGATTCTAAGTATAAGGTAGAAATTCTCTAGTTATGCTTTAAATGAATTAGGTGCTGAACATTAAAGCATTATTTTATTTTTGCCAGAGACTTATTCTCTGCAGGAAGTGGTACATTATTCATTTCATTCATGGTAATGGGTTTCATTTTAATTTGCTATGGAATGTGTTGTCATGTAAATTTTGCTTCAATTCTTTTTTGGTTTCACTTCATTTCCTTGAAAAAATTAAGACAGGGATTTGCTGAAGGTAATGTGGGCCCAGAGGTGGTTTTCTACAATGTTTAATGAGGCCAGTGCCTCTTCCACTAGGATGTAAAAATATTTCTTCAGTTATGAATGAGTCAGTCTATTTCCAGATAAGT
The DNA here is from genome assembly GCF_900518735.1 of Pseudonaja textilis. Next base: position 586,526 of record NW_020769329.1, on the reverse strand, counting down.
AGCTTGATGAACTGTTTCTCTCCACCCAAAACAGTTAAGAGAAGATGAAATAGATCAAGGTGAATTTCTCTCTCCATTGCTAGCTCAATAAATTGATGATCCCTAATTCATATGAGCAGAGCTGACCTTTCTTAATGTATTACTATGATCCTGGAGCTCCCTTGCAAATACAACAGAGCATAATTTATTAAGACCTTGATGTTGTTGGTCCCAAAGTTAGAAGCTGATCATCCATGATTTCTGCAATTACAGGCAATGACATAAAGCAATCCAGAATGTAATTCTTATTTAAAAAGTTAATATTAATAAATACATTGGAGATTTTGAAGACAGTAATTCCAGTAGGTTTAAATGTTGATGGGTTCAGTTAATGGATCAGAAACAAGAACAAGTTATAGAGAAAGTGGAAACTGGTACAAATCTTGCTAGTTTTGTTTGTTTTCCTTTTTCAGTGTTGAGTAGATATAAGAGAGCTATGCATTTTCCAGGCACCAGTACATGAGATACCCAGTTTGTCTATAATATAAGGTATTTTGAGGGGATGGCCATTACTGGGTCATTTTTACTTGCATGGAGAGATACTGACATAATGCCATGTGACATTTTAAAAAATTCAGATTAAATCCCTGCAAAATAAAATTACCATTTGTCAGTGGTAGATCTGGCTAATCTCAGTTCTTGTTTTCACTCTTGACAAGTTCAGACTCCCTATCAGGAACAAGACCACAATGTGAGAATCCTCCAATATTCCAGTAATTGGAGCAGCAGATTAAAGATGTGGTTGAGGGGGATGTTTTACCAAGCTCCACCTGATTTGCCAAGTGTAGGATTACCTAGATTGAGATACCTGATGACAATAATTCATATGCACTACATTTTACTGCTGTTGAAGATATTATAGAAGCTTCAATTAATCCAAAGTGCAGCAACCTAATTGCTAACCTGAGGCAGCAGATTCAGCCACATGCAGCCTAATGGTATTTAGGCTGCCTTTGAGATAAACTGATACTTCTTTCTTTCTTTCTTTCTTTCTTTCTTTCTTTCTTTCTTTCTTTC
>NW_020769329.1:560468-585460 GCF_900518735.1 Pseudonaja textilis | reverse complement strand
TTCTTTCTTTCTTTCTTTCTTTCTTTCTTTCTTTCTTTCTTTCTTTCTTTCTTTCTTTCTTTCTTCCTTTCTTCCTTCCTTCCTTCCTTCCTTTCCTTCTTTCTTTCTTTCCTTCCTTCCATCCTTCTTTTTCTTTCTTTCTTTCTTTTCATTCTCATGTGGTAAAATGTCCTTGAGTCCTTCAGAAATGTAACTACAAATCCCATACAATGGAAAGTCAGTCTGTCTATCTGTTTGTCTATCTATCTGCCATCTATCTATTAATCAGTCTATACAGTAGAACCTCTGGTCATAACCATAATTTGTTCCATAACTTTTGTGATTTCTTCATCTTCTAATGTTTCATCTTCAGGAATTTCTGGGTCAGATGTCATGTTTGATTGCCACCTGAGTATGGGTTCATGACCAGATTCAAAAAAAAAAATGTGAATTTTTTGGCCAGAACCTGATTTGGTTGTGGTCAGAAGTATTCATGACCAGAGGTTTTACTGTGTCTTCCTCTGCAATGTCATTATGTCAACAGTCCAATCTCACTGACCTCTTTGAAACCAGATATGGAATTCTCCATTATTCCTTTTGCCCAGAGTATAAAACATCTAATTTTGTACAAAAAAAAGAAATCTCCCTTAAGTTGAGCTTGATATCCTAAGTACAGAGACATGTCTTGTCAACAATGGCTTACAATGGTCTTTTTCTCATATTATTCTACTTTTCCATAGAGTGTGCTGCTCTTGGATTTCTTGCTTGTACCTCAAATACTAACCATGTCTAACCCCTGTTAACTTTTAAAGTTTACTCAAGCTAGCTGTAGTCGTCAACTGGGATGAATTTTCTTCTAGATAAATACTGGTAGAAATGGAAGTTACAAATTAGAGATAGTTTACTCTATAGTTTACTTTACTTTATCATTATTGCACCTTGTTCAACGAAATCAAATACCATCTTCAGTGCACATCATGACCATGACAATCAACACAAACAGACATCCTTCACACTCCACACATTGAACCGAAAACCCCCAACACTGCACTATACATTATAATTCAAAAGAGCTACTGTGAGTATGAGGGAGTTCATTTATTTTATTTCTTCATAAGAAGTTATCCGTTCACATTTTTCAAATCAGTACGCAAAGTGGAATACAATTACTGCTACCTGTACTTATCAGAATTTTATGATGCAGCTCTGCTAACAAAAATTAGAGACAAGTGCTTCCCTGTAAGTAAATGTATACACAACACTACTTATGGGTAAATGGAAATAAAATTGAGAGCTATAATGCTCACATTACCTTGAAGACAGGTATTATGAACCATGCATAAACTGGCAATGGAATTTTCCTGCACAAATTATATTAGTGTGTGGTTTTTTGTTTTTTTTTAAAAAAAGATATAAACCAAATATGACTGACAGTTACTACTCAGAATACCTACTGCTTGGGAACAAAGACTTAGAAGTGTTGACAACTCCACAATTTAATTGAAAAAAAAAATCTCATTTTTTATATCACCAAGTTTTATTTTGAGCTTTAGAGCCAGTCTAGTTATGCGACAAGTGCAGGCTTTAGAACTTTTCTCCATGTCACTTTAGATAAAAAAAGGTAATTGAAGTATGCAGAAAACTGGCTTTACCATGCTGGCTTTTGGAACTGATTACAGTTGTAAGAACAACCTTCCTTCCAAATGACACCCTTTGATGTGGAACTGAGTTGGCGTTCTCTCTTTGATTTTTTTTAAACATTCAATTTCCTCTAAAAAATACCCTAGGAGATGAGAAAAGGGAAAGATCACTTTAGAATACCTGGAGGTAAAGCACAGAGAACAAGGTAGTAGGCTGCTGTTTATTTTGTAAAGCCAGCCTAGAGAATTGAATAGAAAAAGAATTGTTTGCTCATGTCTTTTTCTCTATGATGATACATATCATTGTCTTTATACATACTTGGCTGAATACCCTTTTTAGTATTATATTTTTAAAAGCTGGACAAGTACTCAATTCATTTTTACAATTCATTTATTTTATATGAGAAAAGTGTTGCCCGATTTACTCATGATTTCTTTTGTATTCTTTGTGGGGAAAAAGAAAGCAGTGGGAGAATCATTGTTTAATAATGATGCTCTAGACTAGACTCTTTCTTCAACAGTCTACCAATTCTGAATGTTTTTAGTTGCATATAGTGGCAAGGAGAAAGGAGGGTACTATCGATTGCCCTGCACAACAATCTATGCTTTTGAATTAGCTGGGTTCTCACTTGCCTGCAGTAGTCTACCCTAGATTTCTTGTCCTGCCTTGTCAATGCCCATACTGAACTTGTCCAGTTAGAAGGATTTCATGACTGCTCCATGAGGTCCAGCAGCCTGTTCCATTAGTATCTGAACCCACATGTACATAAAAGCACACATTGTATTGGCATTCTGTTTGGCTGGAGCCAGCCAAATGAAACTGGAAGAACTATGATTCATTCTCATAGGCAGATCACTTCAATATGTACAGGGATGGAAAACTGCTTAAAATAGCCCTACAGATATGGAATGGTTTCTTAAATGTGCTTAAAGGATGTTGTATGTCATCTGCTGCCCATATTGCTGATTTCATAACTAATACATGGAGCTCAGAGATAGCCCAGACTTCTGACATTATTACTACCTAGTTCTATTATTACTATTTTAGTAGAACTATATAAGCTCCTGGGTTTACTGTGGAGATATATCAGATCAAATATACATATTGTCCCCTTTTCAAGGACCATCTGAAAGTCTCTTTTGTGACAGTGACTGTCTCAGGAAAAGTGATGATACTTTGTCATAATATGTGCATGTGTGCACCTCCTTCATCCAGATGTTAGGAGAGGCTTGCTCTAAGCAATCTTTGTCTTATTCTCTCTCTCTCTCTCTCTCTCTCTCTCTCTCTGTGTGTGTGTGTGTGTGTGTGTGTGTGTGTGTGTGAAGTCAATCAAATTTACTTTGATCTTGGCTCCAGTGTTGGGGCTGGTCATATGGAGGCAATGTCTTCTGTTCATATGGATAAGTTTAACCTTGCAGAGATAAAAGTTACAAATAGGGGGTGTGAAAAAACAATGATTCAACCCTTGTCCTCACCACTGGATAATTAAATCATCTGATTGAGACTTGCCCTATAGTTAAGAGAGGTAATCAATGTTTCCTTGAATGTGGAATTTTTTTCTAACTGCTTAAGAACAAGTTATAAAATCCTTACCAAAAAGGTTTCATTTGACCCAGAATAACTGTTTAATTATAGGGAAGTCTCTTATATTCTACTATTGAAAAAGTGATTTTAAAAATTGTGGTGGTGTCACAGCTCCAAACACATTTGAATTAATTTATATAGACCCATTACAATTGGATTTTTCAGACATTTCTTGTATCTTTAAGTAGATTAAATACTAAAAATTACTTCTCTATTAGTAGTATATTTGTAATCTTTGTAAAATGCATCAACAAATTTCACTGTCATCTCCCCTTATTTTTTTATTTTTAAAAATAATGTGTTCTTTATTGCTTCATTTAATTTGTTCCTCCTCTAATTTGCTCTTCAGAGATTTTCTTCATTTTAACATAAACCAGCAATATGAAAGTGGCCCACAATTATATCTTTCTGTTGCTGGCTTCAAACTCCAGAGAACATTTTGGTAACACCATGAGCCAATAAATTTCTCTTCCTGCTGGTAAATAAAAATGTTAACAGGCATTTCTCATTTCCTGAGTGAATATGAGTAATAAAATCCTTCTGTTTACAACAGAAAGAACAAAAAGGTTTATTTCCAGACTTTATATAGTTCCCAGTCCTTGAAACTGGTAGTGTAGTTATTTGCTAAGCAAAATCAGACCTATTGGCCCAAGTAGAAGCCTCTGTGTCTGAAGCTACCTTTTTCCTATGAAACACTCATTCTTGATAAAAATTAAATCAGCTAAACATGATATTTATACTCATGCATTCCTTACTTCTACCATATACATTCTTACTGTATTCAGAACAACCAACCTTTAATTCTACAACCTTTTCTGAATTATGTTCCTTGCTGCCTTTTTATCTTTTCCTTTTGACAAACAACTTATCATGCTTAACAAACTAATTCCCACATCAATTTATTTTTTAAAAATGTTATATATTGCCAGACATTAGTACTAACATGTGTCAAGCGCATTAGGAAATCAGTTCCACAGGAAGTCAACCTTTACTGAGATTGCCTATAATCATAGAACCTTGCAAATCTTGAACTGTGCCTGGATCCCTACTAATAACTCAGTGAATCATGGAGGTGTCAACCTAATTTGCTTCTGGATATTTTGTTTTCCAGAGCTTAAAATTTTCACCTTCTTTGCCTAAGTTTCTATCTATGTCATCTCTACTGCTTTCTGCATATATTAAACAAATGGTATAGCCTCTCCATAATCAAACCACATTGATATGTCAATATTTCCTCATTTTACACCATCTATACCTGCAGCCTTGCCATTTTCTATACCCTCAGGGCATCTGAAAGTTTGTTTCCCTTGGATACTAACATTTATACATTCCTATTTATTCCCTTCTGTTTAATTATAACTATCTATTGAAGCATAGCATGCAACTATCATCAGTTTTTAAATATCTACTTTCATCTGTGTCTGCAACAATCAAGATGATACTAATTCATCTTTTCTAATAATCTTTTGGCCCTTTTATTTTTAATTAAATCTCTACCTTCAGTTCTTTGTTTTTTTGGTGCATACAGTAACTTGTATTCACCATATCCAGTCCAGAATATTAGACCATTCATATGTATCATATTTGTCCCTTTCTCTTAAGTTCACAAATTCACAACTTATATTTATTTGTTTTATTTACTTAATTTATCCATATCTTTACCATGTTGTCCTTTTACTTTCCATGATATAATTATGCTATGGCTGTCACTATAAGAGTCCATAAATTTTACCTTTGCTGGCCATCATGGAGTTGTTCAAAGATTTTGTAACTCATGCCCAAGTCACATATAGCAAACCTTACCACTGGGAAGGATACAATTATGGTCAGTTAGGCAGTAAGTCACAAACAGAACCAAAATCTAGTTTTTTTCCCTCCAGTGCCCACAATTCTAGGCATCCAAATCTTTAATCTAAAAAGTAGAGCCAACATACTTCTACCATTACATTGATATCATCATCATCTTCAATATTTGGCAATCTATGTGGCACCATTACTATGGTATACTTGAAAGTGCAGTTTGATTAATGGAAAATAACACCCCAAAAAATCTGTCACCTACATCTCGCAGTTTTATAGTAAATGAATTCACATTTGAAAATGTTCCAAATACACTTTCCCTAACTTTGACGGATTCAGATGCAAGATGTATTATAAGCTGCCCCCCACCCTCTGATGAAATGGATGAATGAATATGCACACACACACACATACACACACACACACACACCAAATATATTCAACATATATACACACATGCTTATTTCATTAAATCTATTCTTTTTATTGCTTTTTCATTTCCCTGTTATGATTCACATTATGATTCAACAAACTGCCATCTGTATACCAAAGGCAATTATGTCATTTCATGACAAGATTATTTATGCCTGTAAGAGAGATTTTACAGAGCTTGTTAACCTTTATTTTTGTTGCCAAGCTTGAAATTGCTATCTTGTAGTCAATTTTCAACAAAGCTATAGTGAAAATGGAGGTAAACTGACATTTCAAGAATTTCCACTTTTTTTCTCATAGTCATTTTTAGTTTGGGGTAATAATGATGATTGTTATTATTTCAGCATCCTGACATTTATGGTAGACTCTACTAGCCTTGAACCAATGGATCTTGGTGTCAATCTGATTTAGGATTAGCTGGCAATACAATTCCTGTTCTTACACTACAGGTTTGAAAGTAGCCAGAGTAGAAGGTGAATATACAGTATACAATGAAACATTAGTAAATATAGTCATTGTGTTCCAATTTGGGTTTAAAAATAGATCCTGAGTCTGATGTTTAAAACAGTCAGCTAGCAAATCATATTTTAGAGGACTTTGATTCTATGTGTGTAAGGTAGATTTCAACCAAGTATTTCTTAGATGTGAGTTAAATTTTGATGACAGGGAAAGTTAGTAATTTTTGTGACTTGATGGAGATATGAACCTGGGCCTTCTCAGTTCTGCAAATCTTGAACCAAAATCTTAACGCTGATGTCTCAAACTCAAATTGTCACAAGGACTGAATTAACCCAAGGGCAGAAAAAAAATGATTTCATACATTGATTCCAACATCACAAAGGACTAGTTCATTAACCCAAGGACAGAAAAAAAATGATTTCATACATTGATTCCAACATCACAAATGAATCAAACCGTAAGAAAATGAGCAGCTTCTTAGTATGCTATTAAACAAACATTTATTAAGTGAAAATGCTTTGCTTTAAAATAGATCTATTTTAATTAGCTGATGACATTTATCATTAAATATTAAACAGAATACAATTTTCATATTTTATTATTAGATTGATACATATTTCTTTGAGATCATATTTAGGGTAATACAACTTAGGAAATCTATCCCAGAGTTGCCTAGATCCTTCTTCTTATTCCCCTTTTTTATTCCCAGAAGAACTGCAGCGATTAAAATAATATTCTTATAGTAAGATAGTAACTTTGTCCAGGTTTCTTTCTGTCTCATCTTCTGTCTTATTTGTTTTGCTAAACAAAATCAAGGTATGGCTGTTTTGAATTTCTTTCTCACCTTTCCCTCTATTATATGAATAGATCAACTCTACATTCCTTTATACTTAAGCAGCCCCAGCTTCCCCAGCCAAGCTTTTCCACTGACCTTGCCCTGACAACCTGGTACTTCCTCAGAAGCAGCCACCATAGAATATGGGCAGTTGAAGATTTTGCTTGGGGTCACTACACACATGGTTTACTTGACCAAACTAAATTGCTGCCATGATCTAGATTGGGCCATGAGTTGTGAAAATGCAGTCTTCCTGTAATGTTTTATGTGTCTGAGCATCTTCATGGTATTCAACAGCATGGCTTTGCTGGTAATAACTTCAGTAGCTACATAATATATTTGGAAATTTTCAGCATGTTATTTGTATATAGCTTATGGAAAATGAGTTTTGAGGAGTCCTGCCTTCACTACACTGGATCTCACTAAATGTGAAATAGAATGAATACAGCTGAGTTTTGAGAACTAGAACATCTTACAGCCGGTGGATAACTTCACTCAAACTAACCCTTAACATTTTTTTCTCACTTACGAGCAACTTACATTACTGGTACAACTAAGGATGAAAATATCTGTTTATTAAATTTATGTCCAACCTTTTGTTCAGGGCCTCAAGATAGCATGCTCTCTTTCCATATGTTTTAACAACAATGATGCTGTGTTGTAAAATTTGGGCTGAAGGAGAATGCCTGGGTCAAAGTCATCCAGAACCTGGCTCTTAATTCAATACTTTAACATCTGTACTATATCATCTTTATTTTCTAGACGGGAACACTTTTCATTTCTGAGGCATATAGTACATGCTATAGCTGCTGTCAATTAGTCATTCAAGACTCTTTTTATTTTCCAATAATGAGAGTCTGTTACATAGAGACACAGTAAAATATTTTTGCCCACAATTGTTTCTTCAACTTGAGAGTATTGTGCTTTATTAATCCAGTTCAAAATATCTATTTTGTTATATGATGTCTATACCTGCAGGATCTGCTACTCCTGACCAATTTCTCTATTCCTCAACAGACTTTCTTTGCTAAGCCCATCATAAGTATGTTTAGCATCAAATTTTAGTTCTTCATCAGTGTCTTTATCAGCAGAGCCTCTACGAAGGAATGCACTGTAGGTAAAATTTGATTTATTATTTTATTTTTATAAATAAAATATCTTGAAATATAGTTAAGATAATAAAATATTTTATTTTAAAAGACTTCAAAATCCATATTTTTACCCAAGTCATTTAAAACTTTAAAAGCACATTGATTTTAAAGAGACAAAATAAGGAGTTAGACTTCAGGAGTAAGGAACGAGAAGTGACCCACTTTGCTCTGTACATGTTTTCAGAGGGCAATCTAAGAGCAATGACCCACTGCTTCTTTGTATTTTTAAAAGCTTGATTTCTTTATCTTATTGCTTAAATGGCTAAGATGCTAAGAATTGTTAAAGACTCTTTTTTTCCAGATTCTTCCCAGCCTTTCTCTGACAAAACAGCACATTCTGGTGAAGAATGGCTCTTAGAGCAATCTGGAGCTAAAGAGAAAACTTAAAGTTCTATTCTATGATGTTCCACCTGTGATTGTAGGCATCTCAAACTGGATCCAGATAGGCTATTCAGAGTCTGCTTCATTTCAAGAAAAATACCTATCAGCTGCCACCATATGCTTGCCTGGCCTTCATTACTGTGTGTTCACAGTCTGCCATGGACTCTGGGGAGGGTGGATGGGAGGTGGAATGCTTGAAGGGGGAAGGTGAAAATTTTAACTGCTGTATCCCAGAGACAGTGCTTCAAGTTCATCCAGCTGGGAGAAGAATGCAGCCACATGCCAACCTAAGCTTGAAATGACCATTCTGAAAACATCTTGCTTCAACCTGATTGAGCATGGGAGGGGGGCTCAGCTATGGGAGGCAGTTAAGGGGGTAAAAGTTGAACTTAGTGATTTTGCTGTGTGGTTGTAAGTTCTGGCAATGTACTACTGCAGTACTCTTGACTTCTAATAAAAGTATGCCTTTCTCAAAGAACAGAGCCAAGGATTATTTCTACTTAGAGGTTTAAGTGGCAACAGGTCTGACAATACCAAAGCTAGCAAAAACTGAAGCAATAGGACAGAAGTAGGAAAACATTTTATTAATTCTGTCCTTTGTGTTTTTTTTTTTTTTCACATTGTTTGGGCAGGAAGGGTGTTCTTATAGTTCTCCAGAGCAATATTAATTGAGACAGTAACAGATTGCAGGAGGACTTGAGAAGATCATCTCCGTTTTTGCTTTTTCAAGCACAAAGAAATCTCTGTTTAATGTAATGCTGGGCTGAACCCTAAGGGGAAAACTAAGATATGCAGACATGGTTCACATCTCAGTTTTCCAGACTAATAGTACAGAAACCAAATGATGGAAAAGTTAGCATTAATGTCTGCCATGCATCAATAATTGCATTTCTTAGTATTTTGTGTTATAATCATTACTCAGATATGTATAATGTTATAATCATTACTCAGAGGAGCACAATAGGTGAAAATATAGCTCCTGACATTCATGCTATTTGAAGAACACTACTAGCAAATAAAGGGGTAGAAAACTCGACTTCAATAGCATGATATATTAACAGTCACTGACATCTTTGGCTTTTAAGAAAGAATGATAAATATAAAATGTTACCTTCTCTGACACAGGAGCTGTTTCAAAGGCAACCCTAAAAGCAAAATCCTTTTCATATAAGTAAATGGCAATATTTTTAAAAAAGTCCCCACTCTGAACTAAAATTATTTGCTTTCTACTTCTCTTCTTATGGGTCTCTCATGCAGTGATGAATACAGTACATACATAAATATACACACCAGTCTCTGAAAAAAGTGTTTCCTTTCAAATTTTCATATTTTTTTAATATCTTTGTCTATGAATATAATCAAAACTTCTTGACGTTCTCCTAATATATGGAGGGAGTCTTAATAGTGAATAAATGAGACCAAAGGTTTGGATTGTTTTTTCTCTCCATCAACTATGTAATCCAATCTGATATCTAACAGGTGAAAAATAGATGTTCTCTAGATTCACAAAATGCTCACACCACATTTCATGGCAATAACTACAGCCAAACACTTCCTTGAATTGGTGATTAGTCATTTATATTGCTCTGTAGGAATTCTGGATGCTTCTTCCATAACAATGTCCTTCAACTCAATAAGTTTTGCTCAATAACGTGCTCAATAACATAACCAACTTGGGGTGTCATTTGTCCTCCTTTAAGACTGTGTCAATGTTATGGAAGAGGAATAAGGTGTACCTGACAAAAGTGAGGTTGAACTGAAAGTTGATTTCTACAAGAGTGACATAGAAAAGGATGTTATACTGAACATACAAAAGATACTAGTTGATGTCTTAATAATTAAAAGGTATAACAAACAATAAACCAAGAGAGTAATATAGGTAATATTCCTTTTTTGAATTTGCAAAAGAGTCTTGTTAAAGTTTTGTGAGAAGGATGAAAGAAAAAATAAAAAGAAATCGGGTTCAATAACACTATTTGAAGGGACTAAGATTAAAATTGATAAAAGTGAAAGGAAAGAATGTAATTTTGGTTTATTTGATCAAGATTAAAATATACATGTTATTATCTCTGGTAACACTTAAGTGATTTTTGCTAACATCAGGACTGCGATGACAATTCCTTCTGGATTTTCAAGGTAAGAGATAGGCTATCGGAAGAAGCATTCATTTGTTGTGTTTTAAAAAATGATTATAAATGGCTTACACTTGTGATGAAGATCAGAAGTCACTTCATAAAAGCCCTATCCCTTTTCAATGTGCAGTACTATCTCACACACAAAGTACTGAAATTCTGTTGGCACTGCTGGTAGTAAATCCTGGAAATGTCACTTTAGTATTAATATGAAGATTAAAATTTATGTTTTCATATTCAGTTATCTGAAAGTATGCCAATTCAGTATGATACTATCTTGTCCAAAGATGTAAAGACTGAGCTTTTCATGCACCAATGTGCTTAATTGTTCTTGATTGTGACTTGAAAATATTGACTTTCATGTGATAGATGTAAGGAATTAGGAAGCAAACAAAAGGGATTAGTGTTCTGCAATATACTTTTAAAATGTATAAGGTTTTTGTATTTATTGCAATATATATATTGTGTTAGAAATTACTGAAATGTACAGTATGTCAAGTGAACCAGTTTGGAAATGCCTTAGGCATAACACTAAAAACTGGGAGACTGTGCATTCTAGTCTTGCTTTAGGCACAAAACCAAATGAGTGACCTTGGGCCAATCACTTTCTCAGCTGTAGGAAGCAGGCAATGGCAAACCACTTCTGAAAAAATTGCAGAGAAAATTGCAGGGACCAGTTTACATGCTTGCCAGGAGTAAAAACTGACTTGAAATGTCAGATCTAGGGTTAAACATGTATTTTTAAATCTTTGATTTTTGGAAACAATGGCTCAGTAGAACCTTTGTTTTTGTTTTCAGAATGACTGGAAAATGGCTCCTGAGATAAGAGTGGGATATTTCTGTTTAGCTAACACTAGCTGGTAGGTTTATAATTTCCAGGAAATATTGTTTAAGAAGGGCATTCTTATTTCACACTCATATTTCAAAGGACTTTCTAAAGAAGACAGGAAAACACTGCTAGAATCTTAGATTTGTCATATACATTTTCATTATTCATATCTTGGATTAAAAAAGACATTTTAACCACACAAAATCCTTTTTTAGTTGTAAAATGTTTACAGCATGTTTATGCAAATAGGTTAAGTAAATATGTGGCCATCACTTGATTTTGTACAGCTTGTTTTGTACAGCTCTGTTTATGCCTCAGAATAAAACCAGCCAGTGATCTTGTTATCATACCCAAAGAATAAGCAAAACAAGATTTTTTTTCCCCACTGTTTTATTCTGAATCAGGCAACCAGCAGGAATCGTCTCGGGGAGCCAAAGATGAATGAGAGCAAACATACTGCACTGCTTTATGAAATATACAGCTAATTTGTCTTTTCAGAGAAATAGAATGTTACAGGCGCTTGGATATTTCTGAGTATGACTGTTTCACTTGAGCTACTTCTTGAGAAAGATGGATAGTTCTGATATTGTTTTAAAATGCTAGAAATTGCTTGCAAATGCATGACTAGCTGAGCAAAGTGGCTACTTTATCAGAAATAAAAAACCAGATTCTTGTTGCAGATACTTTTTCTTTTGAGAACATCATTGCTGGTTGAAAACATTTGACATAATACTTGTGTTCTTTCTTTAAAACATCAGGTTCCATAGTTCCCTCTATTACACATTTAAACCCTTAAGGCTATGATGGATGCTCTGCTTTTTAAATATGCAAAATAGAAACTGAATTGAAACAAGTGTTTGTAAGCATTATAAAAATCTTTAGAATTCAACATTTGATTTGTTCTTCAAATACTTTAAAGTTGTTGGCAACCAGTAAATACATTCTTGGCTTCATATATGTCATCTGTAATCCACATAATTGCATTGATAATTATGTTATAATTATGTTATAATTATAATTATCCAAATATCTGCCCAATTTGGCATGTTCCAGTTGCGTTGAAATGACAGGTAGGTAGATACTAACAAAAGTCTCTGGAGTTGTATTGTAGATCAATTCATATTGTAGATCAATTCATATTTTTCAATAAGTAAATTTTCCAAATTAATTCCTAATTGTCCATGAAGTCAATGGGGTTTTAAATAATTTTCTCAGATAGATAGATAGATAGATAGATAGATAGATAGATAGATAGATAGATAGATAAGCAGGAAGGCAAGCAGATATTTTAGAGAAGATGTATAAGAAAGAGATAAAAGAGTAGGGTACAAAAGAGTAAACAGGGTATTTACCATTGCCACAAGGACAGTAAAGTTCCAGGACATCATTAACTGATTGTGAATGACTGAATAGATTGTTTTAATATTGCTACCAGTATTGAGCTCTACACAAAGCATGAATATCACAAACAATATAAATCACAAAATGATATTGTGACACCACTGAATTCTGTCCATAATATTAAAAGTTTATTTTGATTAAATAAATTCTTGTAAAATTGAAATAAAGGATTTATGCAGACAGAAAACTAAATTTTGTAAGTGGTATAAATCCATGTATTAAATTGTAACCTAGGAATAATTTCCAATTTGCATTAATTTATTAGACAGAACTCTGGATATGAGATTATTCTAGATATTGAAGTATTCCCCCACAATTAATTCACCATTGTTCCATAGAAGGGATCAACTGGTCCTTCTAATAAAAGCTACTGTGATGACCCAGGGTGGGATACAAAATAAACACAGTCCCAGAAAACAGGTGAAGCCCCTTTTATTCCTTCACTTTGCTTCCAAGCTCCAATATCTTTGATGGAAGACAAAAAAAACTCCCACACAAACAATTACACAAAGAAGGAAAAAAGCAACACAAACCAGGCAAGATAAGGGCTGAGGATGTTCACAGGTAAGACACACTAGGAAGGATGCCAAATTCAGAGAGGAACTATAAACTAGAGATATTTACATGCTTTGTTTCCAGCGTTCGCCAGTATGCAGGTCCAAACTCTTGTTCAGTTGTCACACCTGCAGCCCATGAAGAGGATCAAGGCCCTCTCCTCCCAAGTAGACCATGTCTCTCCCTTATCCTCTCCTCCTTGCATGCCCTAGGATGGATAGGGGATGGGCCTGGGTCCTCCTCTAACTACCCAGCTGGCCTCTGCCCTTCCCCAGCCTCCTCCACAACCTCTGGAGCCACACTTCCATTCCCTGTTGGCTGTTCCTCCTCTCCCTCAGAGTCAGTCTCCACCAGGGGCATGATAGGTATGTAATGGTATTCTTGTAATAGTTAGCATGTACAAATCTGTTTCAATAAAGCCTGAGGAACTTATATAGTATAGTTATTAAAGGTTAGCAAAAATAATGCAAGTGGGAATGGGAATTCAACTTTTAAGGTTTGTTTCATTCATTTTAAATCATTTTCAAAAATTATTGAGCTTTACATGATTAATAGAAGACATGAAAGCTTTGTTATGGGACCTCTGGTTGCTCTTCTGTCATATTGGAGCAGAATCATGTGCGGTTTTGCTCCATGCTCGCTTGTTGGAGGGTACCAATTGGGACCAGAACCACCCTGGAGGGGTGGTGAAGAAAGGGGGACCACTTGGAGGATCAAGAGGAGCCAAAGCTCCCCTCCCTGACAAGGTAAACCCCCTCCAAAGACAAGTTGCAGCAATGGTCAAAAATGGCCACCATGAAGACAGGAAACAGTCCAGGAAACTAAGACTGTGCTGGAGCAGTGAAGTTGCAAGCAGAGTGTGAACCATGTGAAATACATGGACATTAAGGTACCACGGAATTAAAAAACAAAGAACTATTTTGGATGAAAGTGTGTAGAAGCAGCTATCAGAGAGAGAGAGAGAGAGAGAGAGAGAGAGAGAGAGAGAGAGAGAGAGAGAAGGAAATCAGAACTCATATATCTGGCTTTGAATATTGAAATGAATTAATTTGGAGATGAAAACTCAGAAAAAATATTTGATCACAAATGGCTTAGAACTAAATTGGATAATGATTGGACTTTGGGCACTAAATAGGCATAAGTAAATGCTGGAATTGAATGTGTTAAAAAGAAAAAATAACTTTTACCAAAAAAAGGAAAAAGCGAAAGAAAGGGTGGAATGTAGAAACAGAGCACCACCTAATGGTACAGGAAAAATTTCAGTGATTCTTTGAAAAGAGTTTGGTCTTTTTAAAATTGGAACTTGGAACTTAAAAGAAAATAAGAGAAACTCCATCAAAATCAAATAAAAACCCTGAAAAGTGAAATACTAGAATATTACAAGAATATTTGAAGAAATTGCTTTGGAACTACTCAGTGACTCTAGGGAAAAGTTGGAAAAGAAATTAATAGAAGGAATGTGGAAACAAAGACTTATGGATATTGATTGTTGAAATTAAATATAAAAGATGCTGGTTGAAACAACTTACTGGACATTTGGATTGGATATAATTATCAAGGAAGTGGGGGAAGGAGCAGCGTACAAAATAGGAGAATTATTTGCAGAAATGAGACTGGATTTATAAGACATGAAGGAAATTATGAAAGTAAGCTTGGAAATGTGCAGTAATATACTACAAAAACTAGAAATGGCAGCTCAGATTGAAGAAGAACAAAAAGAACCAGAGGGGGAGGAACTAAATAAAGAGGAAACCAGTCTTGAAGATCAACTGGAACAACGAATATATAAACAGGGGGAAAAAAGAATGAAAGTTAAAAATCTGTGGTTTGGTGTGATAATGAAAGGGGGAATGGTTCGGAAAGTTAAACAAAGGAAAAGGAAAAAGCAGAAGAGGGAATTACAGAAGAAAGATAGAGAGAGGGAAGGGGAGAAAATAAATAACTGGAATGAGAAATGGAGGGAAACAATAAAGGGGAAAGGGGGAATTGAGAGAAAGGACCAGAAAATAAAGAGAAGCGGGAAGCAAGCAAGAATGAAAAGAAATTACATAGTTAGGAGAGTGAGAGACAATAGGTTAAAGACGGATAGGGAAGGAGATTCTGCAAGGTAATGTGTTGTGATATATAAGAATAAGGATTTTAAAATAGATAAGATTGGAACTGATTTTTTTTCTTTTTAAGGATTATTGTTATAACAGATATAAATTTTATTGAAATAGATATGGAAATGGGAATTTATTTTAAGAATATTAATTGACAATTAGCGATGAATAAAATTAAAATGAATTATGAGAATCGTAATGGAAAATTAATATCAGTTTCTATAATTAATTGAATAGATTAATACTTTTGAAATATAAAGATGCTTTATAAAGCGATTGAGAAAAATAATAATCATACAGAATCTGACTTAAAATATATATGCATATGAGATATGTAGTAGATAGGAGAATATTGTTATTAATGTAGAATGAGGTAATTAAAAATGACTATACTATGGTAAATTTTTATAATGAATTAAAGGGAATAAATGGAGGGAAAGTAGAAAGTAAATAGGTGGCAAGCTTGAATTGACAACCAAAGGGGACAATTTCTTGAGCTAATAGAACAAGGATGAAATTATTGAATAATAAATGGAATAACAGTATGTGATAAAATTGCAAGTGTGACAGATAAAAGTAATATGTGTAATGAATATAGAAATGAAATACAAATCTTAGATAATATTGTAAAGTAAGATATGAGAATATTTTAAGAAAAATAAAATAAGTTATGATATAAACTGAAATTGGATAAAATATGTTTAATGAATTTAATATATGAGAATATTTAAAAGAAAGTAGAATAAGTAATAATGTGATATGAAATTGAACAAGAAAGATGAATATGTAACTATGGTCATGTTTGTATTGAAATGTAAAAACCTGGAACCACACTGCTCACCAAAAGAGATGTTTTTTTAAAAAAAATATAAAAACAAAAGAAGAAATTGAATAATGAAGTTATCATGTACATTTAAATAATATGGTGATTGGCATTAGAAGAATGTACTGGAATATTGTTTGCACCAAAGTGTACGATGCCTAGGTGCCACACTGTTTATGAATTGATGTGTATATGTAGAATAAAATAAAAAAACTTGATTTAAAAAAAAAGAAAGTTTTGATATGAAAGAATGACTCAACTAGTTCATTATATTTGCAGAAATTTTTAGAAAATGAACCAACCCTTTTAGCAAGTTAGGACTGGAGTAATATACTGGTAAATCATCTTATACCAATTTTCTCTAACTATAATACTCAATGTAAATTTAATACTCTTCTTCCAATGAAATCCCCACTGTTGTATATCTATTTCTGCATCTAAATCCTGTATCCATTTTATCTTGAAGTCTTTCACTTGTTGGGTTTTTGAGTCATGCATCAAAATTAATTACCAGAGTCTCTGAATTAAACATTGCAAGTTTTTCAGATTCAGATAGGTTTAAAAAAAATTTCTCTTTGTTTCTTTATATTCTTTTAATACCATGCTACACATCTGAAAATACCGAAATCAATCAATTACTAAACCATTGTAAAGTATGTCTCTGAAAAGATTTTATATTTGTCTTATTAATAATCAAATTTTGCAGTTCACATAAATTATTCTCTCCCAATGAATAAATGCTTTTGCACTTTCCTCTTTGTTAAAAAAAATAACAAGAAAATAAGAGGGAAAAAAATCTGGATTTATTCTTTTCCTGTACTCATCCCTGACATTTGATACCTTCCTTATTTTGGCATGGTGTCTTATAAATTGTTCTCTGTATCACAGGGGTGGGATTCAAAATTTTTGACAACCGATTCTGTGGGTGTGGCTTAGGTGGTGGGCGTGGCTTGGTGGTCATGTGACTGGGTAGACATGGCTTGGTGGTCACGTTATTGGCTGGGTGTGGCCAACTCAATATCACATCGAGATAGGCATCTTCTCGCCTGGCCTCTCATGACTGTGGGGATGCTGCAACAGTCGTAAGTGTGAAAAATGGTCATAAGTCACTTTTTTCAGTGCCATTGTAACTTTGAATGGTCATTCCACACAAGCAAAGTACCAGCAAAGGAGGGGAAAAACACTCCATAGACGTTCCTGAGACAGGAAGTATAGTCCTGCCAAGATAATAAGGGTTAACGGAGAGGCAGTTTCTGTAAGCAACACCAGAATGTTTCCTTCCTGCCTTCCTTACAGGATTAGGCCAGTAATTTCTTCTAACAACCGGTTCTCCAAACTGCTTAGAATGTTAACAACCGGTTCTAGCGAATAGGTGCGAACTGGTAGAATCCCACCCCTGCTGTATCAGCCAAGAGACATTCCTGCAGACCACCTTGAAGTCCTGCTTTTCACAGAGGTGAAAAGGCTATAAGGAAATGCAGAACGCACCCCCCCCTCAGTATTTATTATATAACAAAATAACAGAGTTGAAAGGTACCCTGCAGGTCTTCTAGTCCAACCCTTTTCTCAAGCAGGAAACCATATACCATTTCAGACAAATCTCTTCTTGGTTGTCCAATCTCTTTTTTAAAACTTTCAGTGTTGGAGTATCGAAAACTTCTTTTGGTGCCTTGGGGAGATATGAGAATATAGTTTTCTGGGAAAGCCAGTATAATTTGAGAAAGTTATAGATTGCAGTTACTAAAGACACAAAGGGCTCAAATATTTAACTGCTTCTCTAGAATCTATATTTTAGGCTTAGGCTTCCTTGTGTGGTATGCCTATTTTAAACTGAAATTTTAAACTAGTTTTAGACTAACTTGCCAGTTTGTTGCCTTATTTCACATTGTTTTCAGACAGTCTGGCCTAACACTGTTTTGATTGGGGATCCATTATTATTTCATCCTCTGCATAGTATATTCCATCTACATCACTATTTCATCAATAAAAACGTGTCTTGAATATATCTTCTTCACAGTAATTTCACAGACTTTCCCTTGAACCAGTTATTTCACCCACTGAGTCTTCAAATGATTTTAAAGAGTGAATTTGTTCTGTTGCTTAATTTCATCTCTGCCAAGTATTGATCACCTGGGTTTTATGGCCATTAGGAGTATTCATGGTAAAAAATATGTATGAGGTATCCAGAGCAGGGGTCACCAACCTTTTGGACCTCAGGGACCGCCAAACTCATAATTTTAAATCCCAGGGACCACTAACTGGTTCCGTGGGTGTACCCTAATTTGTGGGTATGGCTTGGTGGTCATGTGACTGGCTGGGCATGGCTTGTATGTAATATTATAAATATTTATATAAATATTGAATTTTTTATAAAAAAGAGCAACTTTTACCTAAAATCAGGCAAAGCAGAAAGGCAGATTGAGTTGCTCACAGAATCACAGATTCATTCAGAGATCTATCTATGTGTCATTGGCTAGCTCAGTCTGTGACATAAAATTTGCTTGCAAGCACACTCATAAAATTAACTCACAATATACCATGTATGTAAATACTGATTTTTTTTTATTAAAAAAGAGAGCAACTTTTACCCCAAATCAGGCAAAGCAGGCAAGCAGATTGAGTTGCTCACAGAATCATTCAATGATCTATCTGCCATCGGCTAGCTCAGTCTGTCACATGAAATTTGCTTGCCATGAGTCTGGACTGAATAATGGAACCTTCAGTCCTAAGGGAGGTTCAAAGCAGAGCTGAAGATCTAAAGACTAGCTAGAAATCAAGAAATCCAACCATTTCCTGCTTCCTAGCTAATCTAAATCTCCTGACACAGCAGAACAGCTGATGATCGGGAAAAGGAAAAAATAGCAATTTAGCAGGCAAGTTTGCTGGGTAAGGAGTGAGTGTGCAAGGAGGGTTCCCACCAGCCATGTGGGCAGCACAGCCTTGTGTTTCTTAGCAGCCTGGATTAATTGCTTTGGGGGTGTACTCTGGGAGTGACATTTCTCTAAAGGCCACCAAAATTTTCTCTTGGACCACCAGTGGGCCATGGCCCACCAGTTGGCGACCACTGATCCAGAGCATGATGTAGCAAAAGTGGCAGGCAAAGCAAAGGCTTAATCATTTGTTGAAATTCAGTCTGACCTATCTTTCAATGCACTCTCTTGACAACATTCATTTCTCCTCCTCCAATCTTGAAGAAAATGGTCTTTAGCATTGTCAAAAGACATTCCAATATTTCCTACTGTCAATAATCAGGTATTGTATTGTATCAATTCTATAGTCACTTAAGTCAAAGAAAATCCTACTGAAGTTCATTGGGCAGGCCTGAACAGGATAACATTTGACATTTAGCCCTAAAACAATTGAGCATTCTATAAATAAACACCTCTCCAGGTGTGAACTTTTGAATATGCATATGACCACTGTGTGCTACTTGATTAGACTTTAAAATAACCAAGAGAAGGGTAGCCTGTTAAAAATTTCCTCTTTGCTCAATTAAAGTGCTCTCTATCCATTCCTGAACTAAAAGAAAATTGAACCAGCGTGAATTCTCCTGTCCCCATTTCTGATTTTAATTGCTTCTTCTCTGGTGTTCTTCTGGTCAGCTTTGACCTGATTTTACATATGTAAGGCATGCTAAGTAAAATCAGTGCCATATTTTTCCAGTTTTGCTATTTTTCCTCTCTATGTATCACAAGCCAACAGAAAAGTCTGACCAATCCCAACAGAATGGCATGGGGGAGGGTATTCAAGGCTTGATGCTGGAAGCTTAAAGTCTTCTTGTATTACTTCCTATCAACTGTCAAGAGGAAGGTGACTTGCTAAAAATCATGGCAGGCATGTTCCTTCACAAGTCTTCTCTCCTGCCAATTCCAAGTACTGCTGATGTCAGATAAATGGTGTCAAATCAATCTATCAAACCCTTGGATTATTTCAAGCCTCTTACTTAATGCAGAGAAAAAGGTAGAGAAAGATGCTCTGTAAGTCTTGACAAGGCCCACATAGCTAGTGAACCCAAGAAATAAGAACCACGTGGATTTCAGAAAGACATTTTTAGTGCTAATCAGGGGTAAAAACATGAACACTTTAAAAAATAGAATTCCCAGGTAGACATACAGCAAGCCTACAAAAGCATTGTCTCTTGAAATATTTCCTTCATTTACTCCAAATAATTGTGAGAAACCAGTTCTTTTATTCTCCCTTTAAGCATAACTGCAGTTACAAAATTTGCTCATCACAGCAAACTTTCATACCTCCCTTCTTCATCTTTACTTTGTCCTAGCTGAAGATAGTGTAAAAAAGAATCATGTTCTTTGTCTCTGATCTCTGTAAGTCCTTGAGATTTGCAACACCATTTTCATTATGAAGATAATCTTGGAAGGATTGCTTCCTACATCACACTGGAAGAAAAGATCTCCTTCAACTTCCTACCAATTTGTTCTATGATAGAAGAAACTGCTTCAAGGATGACCAGACTTCCAAACATTTTACATTAATAGAAATAAGGTCTTGAAACAATAAGAAATGCCTAGGGACTAAGAGAAGACCTGATTCAAGGATTTATATTTTTAAAGTGAGACAGAGTGCTATAACAATCCATATTTTTTTATTATTTTTCTCCAAACTTCTCAGACTCTGGGAAAATGGTGGTTGAAAACCAACAAAATACAATCAAGTGAAATGCAATAATCAAGGGACAGATTTTGGAGTAGTGTACAGTGGAAGGAGAAAGGAAAAGGTTTTCTAGAACCTTTGACCAGGAAAAGCAATAACCAAACTACCCTCCATGCTGGTGAGTTAACTTTGGGAATAAGAATGTGAGAAATAAAATTTTAAAAAGATGCAAAAAGGGATCTTTAAAGAGAAAGTCAGTTTTTCTCACCAAATTCTTTTCCTTATTGACAAAACCAATCATTCAAAAGTCTGTGTAACCATGTCTTGCTGGATTCTAAAATTGTCTTCCAAAATCCTTCAAATTCTGACAACTAAAATAAAAAGTCCATGAAGGCATCTTTTCACTCTCTTTTGGGCAAGTGAATGGGATGAAGTCTGTCTTTTGCTCTCTAGGAAGCAAACTGACATTTGCTTTAATTCCCAAGGAGCTCTAATTCTGATCACTATCTAGATACATCCATATATAATTTTTGCAACAATATATTTATTTTTGGTGACTATTTCACCCATTGTTAAAGAGAATTTAAGAAACAGAACTTTTAAAAAGTCAAAATAAAGTTAAATACAAAGGAATTTGTAGTCGTGACTGTAATAGTTTGGGAATGTTTGCATTTCTGCTGAAAAGAACTTGGCATATATTTGCAGAAAGAACATGTTTACAGCAGTCCTTGAAAAAAAAATAAAGAATTGGAGCAGTACTTCAATTGACAAAAGAAGACGAAGATTTCGCAGTTCAAAGAAAGGTGGTCTACAATAAAAACTGCAAGAGCAAGTAACTCTTGGTGAGAAAGAGCATCAAAAGAAAGGAATACACACACACACAAAAAACAACCCTACCAAAAGCAAAAATATGTATAAGATCTGCACTGCTGGAACTCAGAAACATTTTTCAGACCATCAGAGATGAAACAGGCTCTGAATCTTCAAAGGAATGGAAAGAGTGCAGAAGAAGAGTGAAGATGGTGGATTCCCAAAAAACAGAGTGGTTGCAATCGCATAGAATCAGTAGGGGAGATCAGAGTCAGTTATTGTCTTTCTGACAGCTTTTTCTTTTAGAGTGTGCAGGAACAGATAGGACTATCAGCTAATCTCGACATGATACTAACTAATAGGGAGGAATTGGAAATAGTAGGAACGTTCACAGAAAGTGGTCATATAATGTTAGAACTCTTATTGGGAAAGGAAAGGAAAGCTGAATGCAGTTCAGTACATACCATACATGGATAGATTTAAAGTAGTGAAGACCCAATTGGGGTGCCACAAGCTTCAGTCTGAGACCTTTGCTCTTCAACATTCAGAATAGTATCTTTATAGCTGTGCTAATTATCAGCAGGACAATTGGGGGAATCTTTTCCCCATTGTGGAATTCACTTATAGTAACTCGGCTCATGCTCTGATTAATTATCACATTTCAACCCATCCATCCATGGCTATTTTCCTTTCCTGCTGAGTCCCTCCAAGACTCAGTTATTCTGTCAGTTTATTCTGAAATGAAGTAGTTTAAAGTAAAGAACTCTGGAGTGTTGACACCAAAGAAGTAGGCTTGAATATTTGTTTTATTGGAAAAACTACCTGAACATTAAACATGCCTGGGAGACAGTTAAATGAATATACATACACACAACCTTCTTGGCCAGTTCTCTTTTCAGTAAACATACAAATCCAGTTCACTTGGCTGGCTTTATAATAAAGTTTCTAAAGCTGCCAGTTATTATGATTTTGAAGAAATGATCTTATTGGGCATGAAAGCTGGGTTGTATGGCCAAGGACAGAAACAAGAAACTGATTTCCCAAATTCCATTTTATCCCTGATCTAGAAGAGACTGGACCATCCAAAAGAGAAAGAGAATGAGTTCTGAGTGGTAGTCCTATCTGATTTAACCAAACAAGAAATGAGGAGGAGGAACAACTTCTTTACCTGAAGCTAAAAAGAGGAGGAAGAGGACAAAAGTTAAACAATGGTTCTCAAGGCGGAGATCTCAAGGCAGAGATGTCAGTTGGGTCAATAAAAGCTGATTTTCAAGATCACGAAGCATAAAATGGGGAGTCATTAAAAACTGGGAAAGGTGGGGGGAGTTTGGCATGACATTAAGAAGGAATTTCATCTGCATGCCAATACAGAGCAAGCTACTGTTTCATAAAGTTCATTCTGACCTTGGGCCATTCACTCTGCTTCAGCCTTAGGAAGAATGCAATGGCAAGTCATTTTGTAATAAAGTTTTCTCAAGGTGCAATTTGCAAAGACACGTACATCAGTCAGGTTTTAGTCTAAGCAAAAAGCTGGGTGTCTGTAATTTACACATGAATCCTGGTCTAGGAGCTTGCCATAGAAAATATAGATTTGTAAGGTAAAGGTAAAGATTCCCCTTGCACATACATGCTAGTCATTTCCGGCTCTAGAGGGTGGTGCTCATCTCCATTACAAAGCCAAAGAGCCAGCGCTGTCTAAAGACATCTCCATGGTTGTGTTGCCAGCATGACTAAACATTGAAGACACATGGAACACTGTTACCTTCCCACCAAAGTGGTCCCTATTTTTCTACTTGCATTTTTATATGCTTTCAAATTGCTAGGTTGGCAGAACAAGTAACCGGACGTCACCTCTTTACACGGTGCTAGGGATTCAAACCACTCAACTGCCAACCTTTCTGATCAACAAGCTCAGTGTCTTAGCCACTGAGCCACTGCATCCCTTTTTATAGATCTTTATTAAAAAAATTCTTCATATTATGCCTTGTCCCATCACCCCTGATGAATACTTTTGCAGCTGGGCAACCTCTGTCCTAGAAATAGGATATTGTTTTCTGAAGGTTACACTGTGTGCCTATTCTTTTATCACATCTGCAACAATGGTAGTTGCAGCTGTAGAGAAATCACTCCCTAAACTAGATGTATAAAAACTATCTGCAAAACAACACATCACAGGAGTACCTAAGTAGCCTGTAAGTGCTTTCAGTTGAGAATGGACTTGCCAGAAAACTGGATACACTGAAGAAAATGCCAATGAAAAGGCTGGGAGGAAAATCTTTTAACTAATGTTTAACTTTATTTCTATATCCCTTGCCTATGCACAGACAAGGATTCTGGTGGGTTTTGCAGAATGGATTGGCTCTGATGCTGCATAGCATCCTCTTGGAACATGGATTCTCTGGCCAACCCAAACAGAGGAGGAAGGAGAGGAGTAGACTGATACTCATGTGTGCCATTCATTGGACTGTACAAAAACATTTTAGCTCATTATTGTTTCCATTGATAGGCAGATGCTTTTGCAGGAATGTCTCCCTGGTTTATCTGGAGATTCCAAGATTGCATCTACAATCTTTGGAAATGAAATAACATGCTTGATTACCAAAATGAAGTTCTTGTTCACTGCTAGACCAGGAATGCAACATCTTTTATCCAGAAAATATTTTTTGAACAAAAATTCCCATCCAGACTAATTGTAAGAAATTCTGTACATTGTCTTTCAGAGACACCAAATTTCCATCTCTGTCCTAGATTCTATGTATATGCATTTCTTCTCTGAGGTAAAGAAAACTCTGGTGGTGTCTCAATCAGCTTCTGAATACAGTATTTGTTCCATACTTGGACAGTCATGGTTGATGAGATTCACACATGTAATTACATCTAAATGTGAAGGAGCTTCTCTCCAAGTCTTTTGAATGCTATTGCCTCTCTCTGTTCCTTTGATAATTCATAGCTGGTAGGAGGGTTTTTTTTGGCATTTCCTACAGTACATTTTTTGCTGATTTCATAGCTAATTCCTATTTTCCTTTTTATAGTTCAAAATCTCAACTGAGTCTTATGAATGCCCTCAGCATCCATTTCTCTTCAAACTTTCGTCAGCTATCATTATTTCCTTGGGCTTTCCTTATATGTTCAGGTGGAATTGCTTCTTATATGGTGAATATAATGACCTCTTACCTGCACTTGCAACACTGGCATCCTTAGTGTCCTCCACAGACTGGACTCTTGGCACTTAAAGATCTTTACAGTCAAAGGAAATTCTGTCAATGAGGCAATAATGGGATCCTGAGTTATGGCAGATTTTGCCAAAAACCTCTAAAGCCTCTTCAGAATACTCCAGGAAGTTCACTGTGGTGTGCATTTTGATTTTAATTTATATTCCAGTTTTACTGAGTCCCAGCAAATCTTTCATCATTATTTATGGCTGGTGATTTATCAAAGCTTTCCAGGAAGTCAATGATGAAACAAGA
>NW_020769329.1:543579-560458 GCF_900518735.1 Pseudonaja textilis | reverse complement strand
ACGCAATACTGTACAGTTTTCTTTCCTTCCTTTCCCATGCTGTTTGACTATAAGTCATTGCCTATTAGAAGGCCTTTGTCTGTCTTCTGTGCCACCATACAGCCCATTCATTTTGGTCCAGGCTGCTTGCTAAGACAGGAGTGGCTTTATGACTAGCAGGGTAATGCTTGAAGCTTTCCTTTTTAAACCAACAGCCTAGACGACAGACGGGATAATTCTGTTAAATCTTATGCTAGTCCCTGGAATGTGAAACTACAAGGTATGCTCCAACAGAAATATAACTAGAGGAGGAGGAAGAAGAGGAGAAGGAGGAAGAGGAGGAGACACCATAACATGGAATTTGGCTAAACTGACTGCCTTGATCAAAGAAAAAATACAAATACTTTTATTTCTACCTGGAAACCACTTCTGGACTTTGTGCTTGAAATAGAAAAAATGAAACTTTGACTTTGGGTTTTTTTGATTAAATAGATTTGTTGTTTTAGAAGTGACTAGTTTAAATTATTATGTGAAAGTAAAAAGTTGAGGTTTGATGTTAATGCCTTATTCTACTGCACCAAAAGCAGTCGGAAGTCGATGCCTTTTCTTTCTTTTCCCCCTTCTTTTCCTCAGTCTTCCCTTCCTTATTTTTCCTACTATTTGCTTTTGTATTTTGTTTGTATGCTACAACATAAACTAATAAAAACATTGTTTTTTTTTAAAAAAAGGAATTTGGAAGTACACATGGCAGGTGCAGATTCTGGCACTGACAAAGGCATGAAACACTCTGCAACTTGCTACTGCTTACTATGGTTCATATTGGCCTTTCTAAACCTGCTGAAGAAAACATTCATAACTATTTAACAATAGTCTAAAAACTAGCTTCACAGCTCTCGTTTGATTGCCTTCAATCCCACTGGGTGAGGTTGGAAATGTTTGCTTAAGTTCCCTGAATGCTTGTTTGCTGCTAGAGCAATTTAATTTTTTTTCTGCATATACAGACTGGATGCAAGTGCAGTGATTCTTGTTCTTGCTCTGAAATGTTTACAACCACCATTAGTACAGCAGCCAGCTGTCACAAAGAATGTCGATATTTCTACTTCAGAAGGATCATAAAGTCACAGTCTTTAAATTTGCGACTTTATTGATTGCCTGTCATTTCTATAGAGTGAAAATCCACTCCAATTCACTGCAACAAACAAGCCACAAGTAGAATTCTGGGAAATGGCCTTTGCATCCGCAAGAGAAATATAAGGGCAAAACTCTTCATTTAATTCTTTCATTTGTGGACAGTTAATTCTTCTTACTGTGTGTCTGTTTGGAAGTATGACCCTTGAGTTAATGGGGTTAAGACCTTGATCTGTAGGCAAAAGTTTCTTTGCTGACTGTGCAAATTCAGTCTTCACCTATCTAATTGATGGGCTGCCTTTTTAAATGTAGAAAACTTTCCCCTAAATCTGATTTGATTTCCCTTGTACATGGATGATATGGGACGATTACTGTTAAAAGAAATTTTATATCCTTGGTGGCTTGCCTAACAATATAGTTATTCATTTGGGATGGATGGGAGACTTCATACAACTTTACAAGGTGTTGGAGTTGGACAAGATTACCTTACTTGTGTCGTGACTATGCAACACATCCATCCGTTTACATCGAAGCCACAGCGACCTGAAGGATGGCATTCTTCTTCATCAGAATAAACTCTGTATCATAATTATATGCGTGGTCTATGTAAAATGCTGTGAGGTGAAATTCTATGCATTAACCACGATTCATGTGATTGAGTTCATACGAATAATTATCATTAAAAATGGTAATCATGGGTAATGAAGGGTAATGAGGGGAAATCATTATAAATATTATAAATATATCCCAGGAAACTCGGGTTAGATCCAACTTTATTTTGTTTGCTTAGCCATTATCTCAGACTCCTTGTGGAGGACAGAATAAACAATCAGCTTTTGTGTTACGAAATACTGAAGTGAAGAGTGTCTTATTTTCTCCCTGCATTTGTGCCAAAGAGTAGTGGAGAGGAATATTTCATTACCTGTGATATTATGGCTGAAGGTACTGCTGTTGATGGAGGTTTTGAGGACGTTTCGGAGGTGGATGCGGATAATGCTTGGAGGGGCTGGCATGGTGCCTGAGTAGCCCTCAATTCAGTTGGACGATAATGTGGTGTCTTTGGAAAGTGGACAAAAGACAATACGAGATGTGAAGAGGATTCTCAGCCTGTGGTAAGGCTGAAAATCCAGAAGAAACGGAAAGCAGGATTGGAGTTGAGAGACGATACGAGGGGGAAAGTTTCAGAAGGGAAACCTCCTACTTTTATGCCGCTGACCTCCAGGACATTTGAGAAGTGGAGAGAACGACGGATTGCTGATGAAGATGAATGTAGTACTTCTACGACCAGTTTAAATGCTAGTACGTTGGAACTGCTCTGTGTCAAGTATGGTGACTTCAGCATTCGTGACTTTACTCCCCCAACCATTTGGGAAAGTCCAGGGAGGGGATTTAGAACAGAAGACACATCTTTCTTTAGTTCAAGTGCCAGAGATAGCAGGGAGATGAGTAGGAGGAAGTCAGAGGGAGCATTTCCCATGGAAGTAGATGAATCATTAGCAGATGTAGTAGGAGTATCAGGAACTCGGAGTAAAACCTCTAAACCAGTCCCAGGTTCCAGGGTTGAATTTAGGAATGCGCAAATGGGGAATAGACAAACAATTCACACCTGGGGTCCATCAGGCACGTCTGGATATTGGCCCCAAAGAATGGTTTGGGGTGGTGCTCCTCCTATAAACACTTCCTTTGATGGGAACCCTGATAGGTTAGCATTATTTTTAAGCCAAATTGTGAACCACCTAGAATTATATTCAAATTGCTATCCTTCTTAATGGTCTATTATAGTTGTGATAACTACAGTGTTAACAGGTGATGCTGCCAATTGGGCTGCAGAGTTGCATAGTGTGCATGCAAAGGAATTGATTGATGTTGGTTTGTTTTTGGATGCACTCAGAGTTCAATTTGAAGATAGGTCAAGGATACATCAATATGAAGAAGCATTAATGTCATTGAAGCAGGTTTGGAGGCCTGCTGTGGAGTATGTCAGAGAATTTTGGAAATTAGCAAATAGGTTGCACACCTAGCCAGAAAGACTATTGATTAGCGAATTTAGATTTGGTTTAGTTAGAGGATTGAGGCAGGCTTGTCTTTATAGGGGGGGGTCCCCAGAAACTGGGGGAATGGTATAAAACAGTTGTGGAGTTGGATATGGGATTGAGAGAGTTCCGTCCTACGTTTGGAGGGCCCAAAAGACAACAAATAGGAGCAGTAGCACCACAGGGTAAAGTGTGGGAGGAGACTAAAAGGATTGGTAGGGGAATAGGGCCCATGAGGTGT
The DNA here is from genome assembly GCF_900518735.1 of Pseudonaja textilis. The sequence continues at coordinate 557,077 of NW_020769329.1, read as the reverse complement.
TTCCGATGCCAAGGTCTGGGACATAGGAAAATGGAGTGTCCATCTATAGAACTAGATGATAGAAAACAGGTAGCTCACATTCCTAGCGCCACAAGTAGCAATTTACCAGGTGGTATCATGAAAGTGTTGGAGTTGGATAGAAGGCAATATTCTTCTTAACTGAAGAATCAAACATTTTTTGCTTTCATTTTAAACTTTGCAGAAATGGCTGGCATAAATGCATTGTGGATTATGAGGTATATCAACCCTGTCTTCCAATGATGATCGTGGTCCATGTTCAGATGACAATGATCTACAGCAGTTGTTCAGAAACTTTGGTTTTCTTCCACTGAGCACCTGCACAAGCTTTTTTTTTTTTTGACATGAATATGCATGAATAAACACCAGATGGACTTGGCCACATTATGAAAAACAAAGTACACTCTGCAAAGGGAACTAATTGCACGCACAAAAAAAATCTATCTGGGATATCTTGTGTTAGATCTCAAGGGTGTTTTGTTTTGCTCTTTTTTTTCATCCAAGCCAACAGACATGATGAGCACTTCATAGATTTAACAAAGAGATTGAACCAGTTATGCTTGGGTGTCTTTTTTTAAAGAAAGAAATCTTTGAATAATGCAATATTGTTCAGGCATGGATCTCAACTCAAAATGTCCAAAATGCTTATTAAAAGATACAATTTTAAAATCAAAATGCCCTTAAAAAGTGTATATTTTGGGCTAAGATGTACATTCAAGAGGAAAAGAAAACATTAAAATTGGTTGGATTATTTTTAAAATTGCAGTATTGATTATTATATGAAAAGGAAGATACAATGAAGTTAAAATGAACATATGCTTACTATATAGGATATTAAAATATACTAGTCCAGGGGTGTCAAACTCACATCATCATGATGGCGTCACATGATGTATTGGGAATTTTCTCCCCTTCACTAAACAGGGCATGGGTGTGGCCAGAGCATGACACAGTTTGTCAGGGAGTTTGACAGCCCTGTTCTAGCATATTACAATATGCAACAGTTCAAAAATGCTTCTGGCAGTGCAAGTAAAGCACTGCATGCATCTTTTACAGAACAATGGTGTCTTTTTCCATAATCATGTGGCTGGTCTCTGTGGCTGCTCCATGTGCTCAGGAAAATATATTCTTTTATCCATCCATGCATTCATCCATCCATTCTAGGCTTTTATTTCATTTGAGTCAATAGCCACCTTAACCAGCATAGAATCTTATACAACTGCAAACAGGAATAAAGCAATAAAAATAGCAAATCCAAACATGAAACCTTAACCAAAGCTAAAAACCTAATCAAAACAAAAGAGCAATGGCAAGAACAAAAATAATTTTGGGAATTTTTTAAAAATTTTAGCTACATCTGCGAAGTGACATTTCATACTTCAGGAACTATGCAGTCATACAAATCAATTTGTCAGTATGTCAAATCCTTTTGATCCTGATACATGAACGAATACATGAAGGTAAATATGATATAGTTGGAATAACAGAAACTTTGTGGGATGAAACCCATGACTGGAACATACTGGTAGAAGGATACAAACTATTAAAAAAACCCAGACCCCATAAAAAAGGAGGTGGAGTTGCACTCTATGTAAAGGACCACTATATTGCTACAGAAATGCATGAAACCAAAGATGAAAACCTCCTAGAATGCATATGGGTCAATTTAAAAGAAAAAAGGAATGACATGGCCAGAGGTGTATATTATAGGCCACCCAATCAAGCAGGAAAAAATAGATATCCGTTTTGCCAGCCAACTAACAAACATATGTAGGAAACACACAACAATAGTAATGGGAGATTTCAATTATCCTGATATCAATTGGAAAACTAATTCTGCACCAAGTGAGAAATCAAATAAGTTCCTAACCAACCTAGCTGACAACTTTGTTGTCCAAAAGGTAGAGGGTGGAACTAGAGGGACAGCCATACTGGACTTAATTCTTACAAACAGAGAAGAAGTGATAGAGGGAGTTGAAACTGCAGGAACCTTGGGTGAGAGTGACCATGTCATACTAGAATTCAACATAACACAAACACAAGCAACAGAACATAATGACATCAGAGTCTTGGATTTTAAAAGAGCTGATTTCAATAAACTCAGAAAGAACTTGGGAAAGATTCCATGGATGAAAATCCTAAAGGGGAAAACAACTCAAGAATCTTGGGAAACTCTAAAAGTATGATCATAGAAGCCCAGACCAGCACAATACCACTGAGAAAGAAAAACAAGAAATCCAAGAAGAAACCAGCATGGCTACACAAAGATCTCTCTGGCAAATTGAAAGAAAAAAAGGACAAGTACAAAAAATGGAAAGAAGGACATACAACTAAGGTAGAATATCAGCAGATAACCAGAATCTGCAAAGACGAAGTCAGGATAGCAAAGGCTCAGAACGAACAAAGACTTGCAACAAAAGTCAAAGATAATAAAAAAAGTTTCTTCCAACATATAAATAACAAGAAAAAAATCAAGGAAACAGTCAGTCCACTAAAGAGAGAAGTTGGCAAGGAAGTAACAGGCAACAGAGAGAAAGCAGAACTGTTTAACTCATTCTTTGCCTCTGTCTTCACGCAAAAAGAAACTATAGCTCAACCCACCAAAACATAACTGTAAAAGACAGACCAGAAATAAAAGTTAAAATAAGCAAAAAAATAGTAAGAGAACACCTGTCTGATCTTGATGAAAACAAATCACCGTGGCCTGATGGATTACATCCCAGAGTTTTAAAGGAGCTGGCAGAGGTCATCTCAGAACCACTGCACCATATCTTTCAAAAACCCTGGAGCACTGAGGTACTACCTGAGGACTGGAAAAGAGCTGATGTGGTTTCCATCTTCAAAAAAGGAGGAAAAAAATAGACCCGGGAAACTATAGACCAATCAGCCTAACATCAATACCCAGGAAGATACTGGAAAAGATAATAAAAAAGCAGATCTGCCAACATCTAGAAACAAGTAAAGTAATAACTAGCAGCCAGCACGGGTTTGTTAAAAACAGATCATGCCAAACCACTTATTTCATTCTTCAACACAGTGACTAAAGTATTAGACCAGCGAAATACTGTGGACATAATATGTTTAGATTTCAGCAAGGCATTCGATAAAGTAGACCACAACCTACTTCTTAGTAAGCTAGAAAAAAGTGGAATAGATAGCACCACCACTAGATGGATTCGCAACTGGCTGGCAAACCATACTCAATGAGTAGTCCTTAATGGGTCTAAGTCTACATGGAGGGAAGTAAGCAGTGGGCTTCCACAAAGTTCTGTCTTAGGCCCAGTACTCTTCAATATCTTCATTAATGACTTAGATGAGGGAATAGAAGGGGAACTTACCAAATTTGCAGATGATACTAAGCTGGCAGGAATAGCCAACACACAAGATGATAGGCTCAAGATCCAGATGGATCTTGACAGACTAGAACACTGGGCCATATCTATTAAAATGAAATTCAATATAGAGAAAAGTAAAGTCCTACACTTAGGCAAGAAAAACCAAAAGTACACATATAGACTGGGTGAAACCAGGCTCAATAGCGGTCACTGTGAGAGGGATCTTGAGTCTTAGTGGACAACCAGCTAAATATGAGCCAGCAGTGTGCAGCAGCTGCCAAAAAAGCTAATGCAATCCTAAATTGTATTAACAGAGGGATGCAATCAAGATCAAGGGAAGTACTAATACCACTCTATAAAGTCTTAGTAAGACCACACCCAGAGTACTGCATCCAATTTTGGTCACCACATTATAAAAAAGATGTTGAGACTAGAAAAAGTACAGAGAAGAGCCACCAGGATGATTAGGGGACTGGAGGCTAAAACATATAATGAACGGTTGCAGGAACTGGGCTTGGCTAGTCTAGTAAAGAGAAGGACCAGGGAAGACATAATAGCAGTCTTCCAATATTTGAGGGGTTGCCATAGGGAGGAAGGGGTCAAGCTATTTTCTAAAGCTCCTGTAGGCCAGACAAAGAATAACGGATGGAAACTGAACAAGGAGAGATTTAACCTGGAAATAAGGAGAAACTTTCTGACAGTGAGAACAATCAACCAATGGAACAGCTTGCCCTTGGAAGTTCTGTAAGTGCCATCACTTGAGATTTTCAAGAAGAGATTGGACTGCCATTTGTCAGAAATGGTATAGGGTCTCCCGCTTGGGCAGGGGGTTGGACTAGATGACCTACAAGGTCCCTTCCAACTCTGATTATCTGTATCTGTATCTGATAAATCCAAGGATACAGAAAGACAATTTTAATGCTAATCTTATTTAAATATAAAATCCTGAAAGCTATAACACAAAATTTCCAGGTAAGCTCACTAAATGGAGTCACCTTGAAACATTAATTTCCACATTTCTTATGCAAGGATTGTGGTATCTTTTCTCCCATGTGGTACACTGTGTTAACCCAATTCACACAGCCACTCAGTCTGTTGAATGCTCATTGGTGATTCAGCTGGTCTTTCCTTAGTACCAATGGAAATTTAAGATAGATTCACATTAACGGTCTTGTGTATTATGTAATTTAACTCTAAGGGCAAGCTAATAAAAAGTAGTAGTTGTACAGGTAGTCCTCAACCAGTGACCACAATTGAGCCCAAAATTTATGTTGCTAAGTGAGAAATTTGTTTAGTGAGCTTTCCCGCATTTTATGACTTTTCTTGCCACATTTGTTAAGTGAATCACTGCAGTTGTTAAATTAGTAGCACAGGTTGTTAAGTGAATCCAGTTTCCAGTTGTCTGGAACAAAACTCATTTATGTTTGACCAATCAGGCAAAAAGTAAGAGAAAAAAAGTAAAAAATGCTATGCAGGTAGTCTCGACTTACAGCCACAATTGAGCCACAAATTTCCATTGCTAAGTGAAACAGATGCTAAGTGACTTTTGCCCCAATTTAGGAATCACTGCAGTGCTTAAGTTAGTAACATGGTTGTTAAGTGAATCTGGCTTCCCCATTGATTTTACTTGTCAGAAGTTCCCCAAAGGTGATCACATGATCCCAGGACATTGCAACTGTCATAAATATGTTGCCAAGCATTCAAATTTTGATCACATGATCATGGAGATGCTGCAATGGTCGTAAGTGTGAAAAACAGTCAGTTATGTTGCAACTTTGAATAGTCACTAAAGGAACTGTTGTAAGTTGAGGACTACCTGTACAATGAAGCCAATAATTCTGCACTGCAGAACAGTAATTATAGCTGTAGTTCCAGGTTCTACTTACTCAGGTACAGCATATCCTAATTTTGAATAAGAGTAGAATGGGAGAGGCAAATAGAGGAATTCTGTGGTTACTTCCATTCTGTCTAAATGTTATGCCAGAAAGTGGCAGTGCATTGCACACATCACATCATAAATAACCTCAGCTGGATTTTTTCTCCATTTTAAGTAGATTTGCAAGTCAGAAAAAGGATTATGGGTGCACATAGACAGCGACTGTCTTTAAGAAAGTAATTATTAAAGGAAACAAAGTAAAATCTAACACATTCCTGAACTGAAACAAAGAATGATATAAGTTCAGGTGAATATATGGTAATGTTCAGGGGTGGGTTTCTATCGGTTCTGTCCACCTCTGTAGAACCAGTTGCTCCAAAGAGCAGTAGACATAGAACTGGTTCTATGTCTGCTGCTGTTGTGGCCCACGCCACCGGCCCAGGCTCCTACCTGACCTTTATTTCCTGCTTTTTCAACTGCAGCTGCTTTGTGCAACACAGCTGCAGTTGAAAAAGCAGGAAAAAGGGGCTTTTCCAACCGTTGCGCACTTGCACACAGTGCTAGTCAGCTGTCCAGGCAGCTCAGCAGTTTGTAAATTGCACTCGCGCGACTCATACGACTCGCACATGTGCGCGTGATGCTAATAGACAGAACTGGTGGTTATACCAGTCAGATCCCATCCCTGGTAATGTTTAGTCCAGGATATTTTTGCTGAATTGTTGATAAACAATCTATTGATTGATTCTTTGGGTACCAAATTATTGCAAGAACATTCTGTGCAAAAATGTTAGGAAAGTAAGCATGTCTGACAAGAAATTATGTGAAATGCGAATGTTTGGCATGCTTTTGGAACTTAGCAATGTGTTCAGCATTAAAGTGGTCAAGGTGCGTCAACTTCTCTAAAGAGTTTTTATTTTGCTGTTGCTTTAATTTCTCCTAACTTCATTGCAAACCATTAAAGTGCTAAATTAAATCTGCATTTTTTTTACCATTTGCAATGACAGATCATACAATAGTAAGGATATATTTGCAATTTGGTTTGAATGTCTCTTAGGAAGTTCTTACCAAATAGTTTGCTTTAAGAAACCACTTATATCATTTTGGCCTTAGATTCACAAGCAATACCATGCTGTCTTCCTAAGCTAAAACTCTTCATGCTTTAGCACAGCATGTCCTCAATCTCAATAAGAACGTTGTAAGGTTCATATAATGCTAGGAACTGCACACAGAGATATAACTAGCTAGCTTTCTTTATTACTATAATATTTGCAGGTCGCTGTAAATTATGGCTTCCAGTTTGTCCTCTTTGGTAAGGCATTTTATTTCTTCTGTGTTTGCCCTCATTCTTTTGTGCTAACACATTAACTATGATTTCACATTTGTTTTGACACAGCTGGCCTCTGTTCCAGCTCTCTGTTTAGTTCATTTTAAGGTCTTCTGGTTATTCTGCATTTGTCCAGGTTTCTCAGTCAATGGCACTTTCTTCTCCCACTAGTGGATCAATCATTTCCTTGACTTTTTCTTGTTTTTTTATATGTTGAAAGAAGCTTTTTGTTGTCATTGTTGTTATTATTTTTGACTTTTGTTGCAAGTCTTCATTCATTTTGAGCCTTAGCGTTCCTCACTTTATCTTTGCAGGCTCAGGCTATTTGCTGATATTCTGCCTTAGTTGTGTGCGCCTCTTTACACTTTTTATACTTGTTCTTTTTGTCTTTCAATTTATCAGAGCGTTCTTTATGCAGCCATGCTGGTTTCTTTTGAGAGCTGTTATTTTTCTTCTTCATTGGCATTGTGCTAGACTGGGCTTTTATAATTTCAGTTTTCAAAATGTCCCAAGCTTTTTTATTCATTTTCCCCTTGAGGATTCTCATCCATGGAACCCTTCCAAGCTCTAAGTTTATTGAAATTAGCTCTCTTAAAGTCCAAGACTCTAGTTTGACTTTGTTCTGTTGCTTGTGCTTATATAATGTTGAATTCCAATATTGCATGATCATTCCCTCCCAAGGTTCCTGTAGCTTCAACACTTTCTATCATTTCATCTTTGTTAGTGAGAATTAAGTCCAGTATGGCTGATCCCCTAGTTCCCTTCTCTACTTTTTGGGAGACAAAATTGTCTGCTAGATATGGTAGAATATTTCAGGTAAATCCTTTCAGTAAGAATCTAAACTTACTTTATACATGCATCTGACAGTTGTAATCATTTGTCATTATTAACAAAATGGTGCCCTCCAGCATATTTTGTTATTACAGCATGATTTTAGTTGAAATTTATGGGGCTGTAGTCTAATGCATCTGAATAGCACTAAGTTGCAGATGACTAACATTTATCAAAATTTCTGCAAGCAGTTGGCAGTAAGCAACTTTATCTATATCTAGCTAATTTGTGTTATTGGCCATGATATATCAAAGCCTCTTGTTGTCTCCAACAAAATTCATAATGTGCAATTAGATTTGGCAAATCTGATGAAACTCAATACAACTTGGAACAAGGGAAGGTTGTTAAGAAAAAAGACAAGTTTGATATATTTGCTTATACCAAATATTGTATATTTGTTTATATAAAACTAATAACATATGTTAGATGGGCATATAAAATCCTACTTAGATATGAGACAGAGATAAAACAAATAAAAAACAATAATAAAATGGATACTGCCTGTACTCCAAGACAGAATCCAAAAGAAAATCAGTACAAAATGTTTTATAGATGGTGCATAACTCCATCAGTTATCTCCAATATAGATACGTTGTGCAGTAATAAATGTCAGAAATGTCATGAAATGCCATGAAGGGACATTTTATCACACATGATGAACATGCAAGAACCCTCAAAAGTATTGGAAAAATATACATACTATAATGCAAAAATTTTGGAAATTCAATTCAAAATGAACAGTTCAATCTCAGAAAAAAACGAACAAAACCCATCACAATTTAATAGTATATATTCTCACAGCAGTGAGAATAATTTTCCCAATACTGAAAGAAAGATACAATTGTGATGGTAACTTAAACTTAGAGAATATGCAGCAATGGTAAAATTAAAAGCATATTCACAACATAATTTGAAAAAATTCTAAGAATGTTTTCCATATATACAATATATTATGCAGCATTGCAAATATAAATAATTACAAAATGGCTTCTAAGGGGGGCTAAATTAGAAATTAGAAAATAATTAGTTTTTTAAAAACTTTTTGTAATTTTACTTTGTTTCTATTTAATATGCACAAACAACATTAAGTAACAATATAGTAGAGAACTTAATATTAAGAATTAAACTTAAGAAAAAAATCCTTTATTATATACACAATAAATTAATATATTTTGCAGTTATTTATTGATTTAGTTTTAAATATAAGCTTTAAGCAGTGTTAGGTTTATCAACATTAACATTTTAGAAATCTTAAGTAATATTGATTAAGCTTTTTATCTTTAAATGTTTAAGTTATCTAAACATTAATGTGCTAATAATGTCCAATCAAGACTGTGTGCCACTGTATCAAAATGATATAATACTACTTGTCTTTTATGATAATACAATAAAACAATCTACATAAAAGATCCAATATACATTCCTTCCTTAAGTCAAAATGCCATAAAATAAGTTTATTGTTCATGATATATTATAGTTCCTCAAAACAGTCTCCTTATTCAAACCATCAAAAGGGTCCTAATAGAAATAAATAAATGTGAATAAACAAATATTCCATAAAAGGAGTCTTTGTGGGAAATAAGTTTTGAATTTGTGAAGAGTTGAAAAATATTTCCAATTAATAGCTATGGACATATTCTACTCATGCTATGAGATATTTCAGTAGTAAAATATCCAACAAATCAAGAGATCCATTCTTGGAGCTTGCCCAACAAAACATTCTGAAAACACCAAGACAACTTTTAAAAGAGTCTCTGTAGGAAAGAAGCCATGAATATTATGGATGTTTCCTAGAATGCTAGGAACAATGGAACCTTATTTAATTAGTTGCTGCAGAACTTTCAAGAGAATTGAAAAGTGTTTCCAAATGGTATCTATGAGTATATTCCATCCGTGTTATGAGATTTTTCAATAGTAAATTTGCCAACAAAGTTGATTTGTGGATAAAACTAAACATAATTTTTTTGGATATAAAAACAAACATTCTGAAGGCACCAAGAGAAATTTAAATCAAACCAAACCAACCCCTTTCATAGTAGGTATAGAGCAACAGTTTCCATTTAATCTTAGCATGCATTTCAGATATCAGAACCATCTGAAATATATATTTTGCTCGCAGTTTAAGGGCTCAGTCACTGAATCACAGCTTGAAAGATTTATTCTGATGTATTCTATTAGTGGAGGGAGTTAAAAGAGAGCTGCGGGTGACTGAGCTGATAGTACTGTTATCACTTTCATACCTGCATTTGTAGGTGAAAAGAATACATTTTTTTTTCTTAGGTACAGGATCCCTCAACCTGCTCCCCTCTCCTTCAGTTAGACCTCCTTGGATAATATAATAAGTCCAGCAGATTGGAAACTCTGACACTTTGATCCCAACTTAACTGAATCGCTTCTTTCAACCATTTTTCTTCTCACAACCAATATCAATATAAGGCCATGGATGTTTCATTATTTCATTGCAAGTTACAATCTTGTTTATACTCCTCTGCCAATAATTCATTCTGAGTTTCATGAGACTTGTTTTCAAGTAAACAAAGCATGATTGAATTATAAAAGGAAATATTAAAACCTAAGAATAGATTCCAAAAATGCTTTTTCAAAAGGTAACTGGCCTTTTTTCCCCTTGAAGAAATTTCGCTTCTTATCCAAGAAGCTTCTTCACTTCTGAAGAAGTTCAGTCAGAATTGAAGACACTTCTTGGATGAGAAGCAAAATGTCTTCAAGGAAAAAATAAAAGTCCAATTGCCTGTTGTTGAAAAAGCACCTTTGGAATAATTATGACCTGGATGACTGAAAATCTCCATAGACACTAAGAATCCATCAAATATTTTTTTTAAAAAAAACCTTAATTCAATATTTAGATCTAAGATATCCAGTTCTCTAACTTTGTCAGGGCCAGCTCAAGAGTGACATAGAACAATCCAGTGAAAGTCAGTTCTTTATTTGCTCATGCCAAATAGACAGAAAATTGCTAGACTAAACCTGTACTACTCTCACACTAACAAATATGCCACGGCAGATTCTATCGAGTGTCTATCCTTAATTTTTCTCTGCCGCCTATTGAACTTCAGGCTATATTGGAATATGCTCCTCCTTTGAAAACAGTCATTTCACTGTAGTTTATCACAATATACTTCTCCACAGGCATGAATAGCCTACATATCATCTCTGTTAGACAGTATATTTTATGAACTTGGTGGTATTGGACCAAACTGTATCAAGCAATACCAGAAGTTGAGTCTTGCTTTTTATGTCACTTATTTACCTACTTACTTAATTGTTTTGGGCATTTATTTGATTACCTATCCTAATCATACAATTCTGGATGTCTAACAAGCAGGAATACAGAGATGTCCATATAAAAACAATTTTAAACCCTAGGCAAGGATACTGGGTAAAAAGATTAAATCAACTAAGGCAAAGATATAGAGGAGGCTTGATGAATATTTTGAAAAGACTTGCAGGAAAAGCCAGGTTTCTAAGACCCTCCAAAAATACAACAGGATGGGGAGTAAGAACTTCAGCATGGCAGCTATTCTTGTGAAGAGTCAAAGAGATGACCTTGGAGAAACCATGTACTGTGAGATACAGATACAGGTTTTAACACTAGAAAATGATTAAAATGTTAAAAATAATTTTGAATTCACTTTTCTTTAACTGTTGTGGTATAAAAAGGAAGACAAAAAATCAAGAAATTGCTTAGGAAGAAATGACTGTTCACAGTGTCTCTTGATCTAGGAATGATTACAAGTGATATATGAGATGGATTTGTGGAAGGAGTTACTTGGACTTTACTGCTTCACAATTTAACTGCTTCACTGAATTAATCTGCTATCTGAAAACTCTCCACAACTTGAGAGAAAGCTAAAACCCTTGGTAGAGTTAAAGTTTTTTTTCTCCCATCCAGACTTTTACAGCCTCCAGGGCCCAGAGAACCTCAACATTCTTCTTATAGATAAACTTGGGCAGAGATGTATAACTGAGTACCCCCAATCTACTGATGAAATCATCAGTTGCCAATAAATCACCTCATCCAGTGGCTTCATGATGATGTTAAATATTCTTCAAAACAGATAGCACCATCTCACCCCTCTAGAAGGCATTCACTATTGTTTGGATTGAATGAAATATTGGTTCCTGGGAGGTGTTAATCAACCAGAAGCAACATGGAAAGGGAAAAAATAGTTGCATCCCAACTAGTGAATCATTAAAATTTCCATCATATATTTTTCATTATGATAATCATTTTTATACATATTTGTTCTGATGGACTATAGGCATTGGCAAAAAAAAACAAATGTAATTGTGCAATCTCACCAACTCTTCATTCTGTGGAAGATTTTCTAACAGGTTGAATTTAAGCCAACATTCTCATGTTTCCCTCTTTGCTCTCTTAATATTATGATTTTTGATACAAATATAAAATCTCATTTCTGCATTTTTCTTCAAGATTTCAATGATGTTAGTACTTTCTCTCCAGCAAAATAAAAGTTAAAAAAAATCACTTTAATAGCCATGATGGGAAAACTTATACAGGATTTGTATTAATAAAACTTGCAAAAGTGATGAACGAGAGAGAGAACTGAAAATTCACTTGAAAGTGTTGATTCAAAACCCTAACCCTAACATTAATTCTTTTAAATGTGCTATTACTCCTGCTAAATTGGAAAAATAGTTTTTTCAAGCTTATCTCAGTGAAAGTTTAATTTAATGGAGCAAATTGGGGAAGCTGGGTTTGTTCATCCCAATCTTTAAATTGCAAATGATGTATAAAATTCACACAAATTTAATTGCTTTATCTTGACACTTCTGATCCAAAAGACTTCAGGGGAATTTCTAGACAGAAATGTAGTTTCTTGCATTCAAATTTTTCTGAATGGGGATCCATTAAATCAAGATTTTCAGTATTCAATGTTGGGGTTATAATTTCCAACGTTCTGGAATTGTATATTGCATATTTTCCTTCCCTGTTTAATACATGTTTAGATCATGCATTGCTATGGGAAATAGGGGGAGGAAGATAAAGACAGGCCTTTCCATTGTAGTGATATCTCCATTACTATATCCATAGAAGGATCCAAGGTCTTTTTATTTCTTTTGTAATAATTTCATTAGAATGCTTAATTACAATGGTAAAAATAACACAAACTAAAAAGGAAAAAAGGTGCAATAAAGCAAAAATATATATAAAACCTAACTGGGCAACTTACCACCATCATCACAATTATAAACAATGTCCCAATGGCCTCTTAATTAACAGATATGAAACTCTTCACCCTATAACTGATCTCTTGATAACAGGCAAGTCCAATAAGGATAAGCAGGAACAGAAAACTAGGTATTTACTTCATTTTAAGAATGAACTTATTTTACTGGTTTATCCCAAATTGATGAACCTAGCATGTATATGTCCAATTGCTTTAATCTATTAAATGAAATGTTTTCTTTTAACTATTTGAATTTCATCCTATGTATACAACAATTCTTCTGGAATTATAACTTATTCATGATTCAAGCGTAATAGTAATAATTACTTTATTTTGCTTGTTGAAGAGAAATTGCTCACACAAAACAACTGTAGCGAGAAATGGAATGAAAAAGCCCATTAACAATTTGTTCATGGAAGGGGAAGAAGATAGCCACGATTTCTTCTAGCTTATAGGCTGAATGCATAAAATAGTTCAACATGCTCAGTGTGCTTATTAAAACATTCATGACTGAATAAACTAGTAATATGTGAAAAACAAGGAAAAAATCCAAGATTCCAGTGTTTCTCATGTATCTTGAAATTGATTGCTATCTGCATCTTTAATAGATCAAGAATTTATTCGGGTATAAATACTGAAATCAATTTGAAGTGAAATCACTCACATTTAATGAGACACATTTTAAATAATGTTATAATTATCATTACAATTAATTATAAAACATGGAATTCCCAAATCTGCACTTTCCAAAAAGAGGACATTCTAGAGAGTAGATTATATCAATGTCTACCAATTCACACTGTATTCATGTATGATTTATAGGCCATGAATGTATAGACTGAATCAAATAGTATATTCATATGATCAGGGGTGGGATTCAAATTTCTTAACAACAGGTTCTGTG
>NW_020769329.1:476444-543569 GCF_900518735.1 Pseudonaja textilis | reverse complement strand
TTTTTTATTAAAAAAAAGCAACTTTCCCGAAAATCAGGCAAAGCAGCCAGGCAGATTGAGTTGCTCACAGAATCACAAATTCACTTAGAAATCTATCTATCTGCAATCTGTTGCCTGAGTCTGCACTGAAAAATAGAAGCTTCAGTCCTAAGGAAGGTTCAGCTCTGCTTTTAGATTAGCTAAAAAGCAAGAAATTCAATGATTTCCTGCTTTCTAGCTAATCTAAATCTCCCAGCACAGCAGAACAGCTGATGGTCAGGGGGAAGGAAAAATAGCAACTTAGCAGGCAAGTTTGATGGTGCGTATGCCAGTTAAGGAGTGGGTAGAAAGGGGAGGGGTGGGGCCAACCAGTGGTGCAATGTGCTGGTTCTCTGAACTGGGCAGAATTGTAACAACCAGTTCTATAGAACCAGTCTGACCAGTTGGAATCCTACCCCTGCATATGATATTTTATATTGTATCATTTATATCATATACCATGAGCCATGGTGGCACAGTGGAATGTAGTATTGCAGGCTAATTCTGCTGACTGCCAGAAGTTAGATTCTCATTGGCTCAAGGTTGATTCAGCTTTCCATCCTTCCAACGTCAGTAAAAATAAAGAGCCATATTGTTGGGAACAATATGCTGACTCTGTAAACTGCTTAGAGAGCTGTAAAGCACTATAAAGTGGTACATAAGTCTAAGTGCTATTGCTATATGTGTATTATATGTTACATTGTGTAACATATAAAAAGTATTACAGCCATGAAAACAATGTTAATTTTTTTTATCAGTTTCTCTTTTCCTCACAAGAATAACCCTGTGAGGTGAGTTGGGCTGAGAGATGTGACTAGCCCAAGGTCACCCAGTTGACTTTCATGCCTAAGGCAAAACTTTATTCATGATCTTCTGCTTTCTAGCTTTGTGCTTTAATCACTAGTATAGAAATTATGACAACAGAAGCAGAGTCTCCTTAGTCAACTTGATTGACTACTCATTCTTCTAATAAGCCCATGATGGTGAACCTATGGCATGTGTGCCACAGGTGGCATGCAGAGCAATTTGTGCAGGCACACGAACCCCAGGCAAACGTATCTCACTGCGCATGCACGTGCCTCCTGGCTGGTTTTGGGCCTATTTGAGGCCTTTTTCGGCCTGCCAGAGGCATGAGGGAAGCCTCTGCAGCTTTTGCAGGCCGAAAAATAGGCCTGTTTCATCACTTCTGGAAATAACAGAAGTGATAAAATGGGCCTATTTTTTGGCCTGCAAAGGCTTACAGGCTTCCTCAAGCTTTTGGCAGGCCAAAAAAGGCCTCAAACACACCAAAAAACAGCTGGGAGGCGCAGTGCAGGTAAGGGGGCGATGGCGGGGGAAGGAATCGCATGCGCAGGTGGCAGGGGGGCATGCACAATGTCTTCTGGGTGCTGGCACATGAGTGCAAGCATGCAAGTGCGCACACAATTTTTGGCACAAGAGTCCAAAAAGGTTAGCCGCCACTGTAATAAGCAGTCTAATGATTGTTTTTTATTTTTGTAAATTTTATTTGAGTTTACACAAAGAGAAAAAAAAATACAAATAAAACATCTTTTTTGAAAGTAGAGTAATCCTGGGTTACATTTTTCGTACACACAAATTCAAGTTCATGCTCATTTTTATATTCTATTCCATATCTTATTACTATTTTACATTTTCTGCATAGCTTCTCCCCTCTTTTAATTTTCTCAATTTTATTTTAATTATCTCATCTCAGTTCAAATCATTGTATTTATATTTTTTGTCTGTCCTGTTTCAATTATTTATTATTTTTTCTCATTAAACAAAATTTCTCCTCTAGTTACTAATTGGAGTATGATGCCTTTATATCTTTTAAGTTTATCCATTTAACTCTTATTTAGGCTTCAATATATACCCTAAAGTTATAACATTCAATATAATACATAACTTCCATTCGGATTCTGCTTGGTACATTCTTAAAATACACACTATATTCTTAAAAAAAGAAAAAATTATAAATGCATATAATTAAAACAACACATTCCATTCCAATTCAATTCTATCATTAATATTAATATTCATTAAAATCTTAACTTCTTTAACATTACTTTTCAATTAAATATCATACCTCTACGGGAACAATTATAAGCTTTGCATAATTAATCCCCCCCCCCTTTACTTATATTTTATAAAACATTAACTAATGTTCCTGTTCCTTCCTAATTCAATTTTCTCATTTATTTTATTTCACTTATTTTATTAACAAACATTTCACTAAATTACACTAACTATTTTATCCTTCATTTTAATCATACATTGTTTCCAATTTTCTAAAGTTATTTCTATTACTAATATAACAATACAATCTTATGTACCTTTACAGAATCCCTTTTTCAGTTAGATTTTCACCCATTATCTCTAAATAGGTCCTGTTTCTCTATATCTTGCTCCGGTCCTTTGTAACTTCTTTTCCTTTCCCTCTTCCCTCTCTTCTTCTCTCTCCCCCTTTTACCCCCTTGTCTCTCTACCTCTATTTCTCTCTTCTGTATTCCCCTTTTCTGTTGCTTTCCAGTATTATACTTATTTTTCGAATTATTTTTCTTTTCTTTGGTTGTTTTTTTAAGTCTTAAATTCTCCATTCTCTTTCCCCACTTTCCTTTTTCTTCCCCACATAAAATTACTTGTTCATTAAAGACGGTTTCTTCTTTATCCCAGCCTTCTTGTTTTGAAGACGTTTCTTGTTGTTTCTCATAGTTCCAAATCTCCATTTCTAAGACTTGAAAAACAAAGCCAAAAGAACCCTTCCCTTCTTGTGCATCTTCTTTGTACTTTTTAAGTTCCATTTTCAATTCATCCAGAAGTGGTGCCATTGTATAAATTTTTAAACAACCACCTGATTGATTTTAGTCATTCAAATGTAATAACCAAGAATCCAAAGATCACCAAATAATCCAAATACACACAAGCTGTTTCTTTTTGCTCTTTTTTTTTCACTTTCTCTTCCTGGGGTTACTGTTTAGTTGCAAAGTTTCAGTTAAAATGTATCTTTTAGAAATCTTACTGAAGTTTTACTTTAGATTCTTTTTAATTCCAGGCAGTCTCCTCCCTCTTCCAGATCCTGCCCTTATTCTTTTTCTCTCCCTTCCTGCTTATGAGGAAAAAAAAATAGTGTCCAGAAATCTTTATTATCCCTTTGGCATTTTGTTTTATTTTCAGCTTAATTGCCTATTGATGTCAAAGCGGATTTTTCCGATTTCTTATTTAAGTCTCTTAGTTGTCAGTATAGGGAAGGAAAGAGAAGGAAAAAAAAGGCAAACCTTTCCCTATTCCCTTTTCTTCACTGCTTCCAACTCTTCTTTGGGAGTGATGTTATTTTTTTGTAAGTTTAAATTCCAGGGTACCTTAGTTGTTGCTTTTACAATTTAACCTGGTCAGCCAAAACTTTCACTTCTTATCTTCCTCCTGCACATTCTTTTCCGGTCGAGTTCTTCTTTGTGGTGGCCATTTCTGACCACCGCTGCAACCACCTTCGGGAAAGGGAGTAATGGCCAACTGAGGAGGAGAGATGCAGCTCTCCTCAACCCTGCTGGCGGTCTCCACCCTCGTCACCACCTCTACGGGGTGGCTTAGCGCCGAAACCAGCCAGCTCGGGGCGCTCCAGCTGCAAGCCCAGACCAAAACTATGCACGATTGCGGATTTCTGTCTGTCACTGAAGAGACTTCAAACCAGAAGCCCCATGATTGTTTTTTATTTGATGGCAACTTCTGGAATGGGCAACTCATACCATGTAATTTCTGAATCTGTGATTTCCATTTGCCACAATCTTTTCCAATAATATCAACTAATGGATATCAACAGCAGAGCTTCTTACCATAGATTTCTGGTCATAAATAAAATTAAGCATTCCTCAAAAAAGGGTCATAAAAATTCAGCCATGTTCACTTATATGTTGTTGTAATATCATTATCATCATTGTCATCATGTTTGAATTTGGAAAGAAGAGTAAAACAAAGACTTTGATCTCAGAAGTGAAATAGTACTATTTGGACCATAATGTATCATTGCTTTCCCTAGAATACAGGAAAAAGAATTATTACCATTTTCCCAGTATAGTAAGTCAGATTGTATTTCTATTTAATTTACAGTAATTACTTCTAAATCAGTGTTCATAAATTAGCATGTGCATATCTTAAGTAAATCATCTTTTGTTCTTTGGAGAGACAGTACATTGTTTATTTGGCTACTAGATTAGCTGATGTTTGCAGATATGATTTAATACATAAGAGAGAACTTTATCACTGATGTCTTCAACTTTGCCTTGAATTAGTTATAGAATTTAATTTTCTGTTGAATAATGGATTAAAATAGTATACTTTAGGTGGCTTTTTAATGTCAACAGAAGCCATCTTTACCAATCCTTGGTGGCACATTTTGAAATTCACAATATGTGAATACTATGACACTGTTATCTGAGGAGAAGCAACTGTTATTTGCAGGTCTCTCTGAGAATATAATGCATGTAGTTCAGAATTGGACTGCAGAGTCCTTGGTGCTCTCTAGGCTTGGCTATTTGCTTGCAGATATTTCATTACTCAACTCGATAACATCAGAGCTAGTAACTGTAGGGTTTGCTCCCTGTTTATATACATTTGGAATACAACCTTGAGGTTTTGTCCTCTAGCTGCAACTTTCTGCAGATTACATTTTTAAAAATGGACTCAGAAATGGATGCAGAAATTGAATCTTTGAGTGACCGAAGAAGAGATATTCATTGGTTCCCATCCTAAGTGCTTATTTTGTCTTCTAAAGCTTTATACCATTCATATTTTAACTAAGATAGACTATTGAATAGTTATTACAGGACTTACACAGTGAACTAAAAATACAGTAGCAGTACTCTTAAGTACTGTATTGTTATATACAATAGCATAAGTCATATTTGAAAAGAAAGAACTATTTCTGAGTTTTTACTCTGTCCTCAAGAGAGAAAATATCTAAATAATCAGCCAAGCATTTCAATTTATAAATGCAAACATTTCAATTTAAGTTTGTTACATCTGTGTTTGTGTTTGTTACTTCATGTGTTTGGTACTTGTTTCTCAACTGAATACTCTTCAGTGCTTTCCATTCAATTTGCTTTTGAAAAAAGCTAAAACCTTGCCAGCAAAAAATGGATTCCTTTATAGTGTTACCATCTATATTGGTTCTGCACAAAAGGTGAAATTTAAAACCAATGAAAAATAAAATAATAAAAATAATAAAAATAAAGTAAAATAGCCAGCTTGTAAAAATTATTCCTCAGGAGTAGATATGGTAATCATTCAACTGAATGCTACCTACACTAAAACGTAATCCTCCACTCCCACTTCAGACAGGAAGGTTCCCTGTTACTATAGTCAATAGGCTGGAGAACATTTGGGTGAGAAAAATAGTCAAATTAAGACACAAAGCAATAGTCCAACTTCAAAGTTTAACAGAGTTAGAACCCATCAGAAGCTTTCTTGAAAATGCAAATTTTTGTTTCCCATTTGGAATAAAACCATGCATTTGGAATGGATTAGGAATAGATTTTAAATAGACCTCTCAGAACACATGTGCTTTGTTTCATGTTTAGAATACTCAGTCATTGAGCACTAAAATGTTTCAAGGTTATATAACCTTTTCAACAACCCTTGTAACAAGCACCCAACATTAAAACTAATAAATCTCTTTCCAGTAAGTCTTGCTTCAATAATTCTCCCAGATCATTTCACATTTAGCTATTTTTTTAAAAATGTATTTTTAATGCTATTTCTGTCTCTCTTATTCATTACTCCCAGGGTCATTGTTCTCACTTGTTAGCTTATACACATATAACAATTGTGAGTTTTGCAATCTGCTTTTTATTACAATTTTGGCTTATTCTCATTCATAGATTAAATGATTTGGAAATAATTGATAAACTCATGATAGCTATTCAGAATCTTTCTATATTATGAGACAGAGAAAGGCAACACCTTTGAGTACCATTATTTCAAGTACAATGGGTTAAAAAATTATTTTCCAATGTGGTTGAAGATTAATTATATCTAACCTTTATTTGCTGATGCTTAAACTAAGCAACTCTGAGGGTGGAAGGCGAAAGAGAGGTTGAAGGGCTATAAAATTTGCACAACAAAAACAATGCTTCGTGAGTTGGATTCCAGAAATTACTCTTGCAGTTCAGTTTCACCTAGGAGATTAAGAACATAGCCCCTAATGTTGTCTGTATATTTGGAGATAACTTCATAAACATTCTTCAAATTTTCAGAACAAACTGAGAGTTGTCTTGGTGTTCTTCTTTTTTAGCATCTATCCTGCATATTCTAAATTAAGTGCTGACACACAAATTAGTTAATTAGATAGTGAGAACAATTAATCAGTGGCATTGCTAACCTCCAGAAGTTGTGGGTACTCCAACACTGGAGGGTTTAAGAAGAGATTGGACAACCATTTGTCTGAAATGGTGTAGGATTTTATGCCTGAGCAGGGGGTTGGACTAGAAGACCTCCAAGGTCCCTTCCAACTCTGTTAGGGCTATTTTGGCAAAAGAAATTAAGAAGCCTAGCTATCCTTCCTTGACTAACTGGTTTTTACAATGTATTTACAGTGGAAGAACTAATGTATCTGATCATTATGGCTTTGAGCTGTCCCCAGTTAAATAAAACAGGATAAGTTAGTGGGAAGCAACAGCAAATAAAGGTCTTTGATAAAAATTGATAAAAATTGTGCAATGGTTCAGATATTTGCCTAGGTTTATAGAACATGAACTTTAGAAAAATATAGATAACATACTGTGAACTTCTAGGATGTTCAATAACTGTCATATTTTCAATCTGTTGCTGCTAATGGAATATCTAAAAGTTATTTAGGACTCCTTGCTGTTGGCACTGTTGTTGCCGAATGATTTCAAATTGTCAAAGTTTGCCTTCAAAGGCATGCAAGATAAACTCTTCCTTTCCTCCAAATGCATATATCTTTTTTATTTGTATTTGCCAGTTGCTTCATTTATAACTGCATTTTTTCCCACCTCCTCATTTCTATTATTTAAATTTCAGTATAAAATGAAAGTTTGTCTTTTTATTTCCACAGGGCATTATGGAGCTGGATTTATCTCTATAAGTGAAAGCTATTTGCAGTGCCCTTCAAGACTGATAAGAAGAACTGGTATTCTTCCCATGTCACTGAAGATGGCCTTGGCCTATTAACCATTTGCTTTTGTGTTTGTGTTTTTTCCAGTCAGTCTCGCCCTAATTTCATCTGCATCATTTGAACATCTGCAGCTTGCACTTGAGAGAAGGGAGGAAGGCAGGGGAAAATTCAGTGCTCGTTACTGGCTCCCTGGATTCAGCTGAGAAGCTACAAGAGTGTTTATCGTCTTCCAGCCAAACTGTATTTTTAGGGAAATCCAATGTGAGTGGTGATGTCCCTGCAGGGAGCATTTTCAAAGGAGCATGCCTGAAAATTATTTTCCCTTTAAGGGCAGATAAGGGGGGAAATGATGTGAAAGAAAAAGGCATTATTATTATTATTATTATTATTATTATTATTATTATTATTATTATTATTATTATTATTATTATTATATAATTTTTTTATAATTTGTCTTAGCCTAAGACAAATCACTTAAAAATTATTATTATTATTGTTGTTGTTGTTGCATCCAAAGCACCAATGCATTTCCTTTGGTGAGCTATAAGGATATGAAAGGTGCCTTTTGGCAGCTTTTCCCCTAATATAAGAGCATCAGGATCATATCCTAAGAACAGGACTTCTAAGAATTACTTGCAAGATAGCATGTAAGCCTGGGGTCTTCAAACTTGACAGCTTTAAGATTTGTGGACTTCAACTCCCAGAATTCCTCCTCCAGTCATGTTAGCTCAGGAATTCTAGGAATTGAATCCACAAGTTTGCCAAGTTTGAAGACCCTTGATGAAAGCTTTGAAAGAAAGAACTTTAAACACTGATGTATAAAATGGCTAAATGGTAGGTATTGGTTTGCCTTCTGAGTAGACAGATTTAAAAAGGAGGAAAGTATCATCTAAATCTGGCAGGTGATATTTCTAGAGTAAGAAGAAATTGGACAATTTGTGCAGTAGAAGAAGCGGCATTTGAGTTTCAGGAACCAGAAGATCCACAGCCATGGAGAAAACTGAGAAGACATCTGAAGCACCTGACAGAAGGAATCTGAAATTGCAAAATCCATGTGGAATATCATATGGAAATAGCTGGAATTCTGGGCAAGAATAAATGATGAACAGTGACATTTTATTATTTCAGTGGTCCCTTTTTGGTGTGCCCAAGTTATAAACTTTACTATCAAAGTCCTCTCCTTTTTCCTTTCTTTCCATATGCTATTGTTTGATCATACACATTTGATTTTTAAAAGAATCAGTGCAATAAATAAATAATGGAGCTGCAATTCTATAGATATTTATCTTGGACTAAGCATCATTAACCTTAACTAGATTGAGAATAAAACAGTGCTATACTCATTTACTTCACATAAAGTCACATAAAAATCCATAGAGTTTACCTATATTTGGTAAATATAAACCCATTGGTTTCATTGCTTGAATCATAGATTCAAACACATCATAAAACAGTTAATATTATTGTATTAAGACCCAATAGATGTTCCATGCACATTGCATAATGAAAGTGAGGATAAACTCAGACAAATTTTTAGTCTGGTTATAGCCATTCCTTCCTCTTAGCCTAAGACAATTCACTTAAACATTTACTATATTTGGTTTACTATTGGTTCCATAATGTAATATTATAGCTCTGATTGTCAATTTGTTTCCCAGTTAATCTCATCTAAAAGCCATTTCTACAGTGGGAAAGCACAGACATACACAAGCACAAATGTAATATATTTAAGCAGAATTTTCAGTCAAAACTGAACTCATTTTCCATCTTCCATCCCAGTAACCTATGTATAATAACTTGGAAATGGAACTGAAAT
Organism: Pseudonaja textilis; assembly: GCF_900518735.1. The sequence continues at coordinate 534,606 of NW_020769329.1, read as the reverse complement.
TGTGTGACACCTATCTGTATGTATAACAAACAAAAAGACTCTTCATAATTAGCTAGTTAAGCTGATGCCAGAATGTTCAAATTTGCCATCTTTTCTTTTCCTAATAATAAGGTAAGGTATATGACATTTTAAGATAACTAGGATATCATGCAGGTACCAGAAATACTTATAATTTTAATTTTCAAAGATTATCTATAATTTAACCATTTTGCAGACCAGTGGTTTATATATGTTGTCATATTAATCAGTGATGTTACCAAGTTTGGAACAGAGTTGAGAAATATGGAACTCTTTAGAATAGGAGCTCCTTGGAAATGCAAACAGGCCTATAAATAAATCTGGGTCACTCTGAGATGCTCTCCCTTCCCTTTCCCCAATCTTATCTCTTAGCAACAGTGAGGAGGACAAGCATCTCAGGTTCATCATAAGGCAATAGTGTAAACTCTCAGTGCAAAAATCCCTGGAAATAAAGTCTTCCAGAATCTTGGAGCTCTTATGAGGATTCTGAACTCAGAAAAGTTCAGCTTTCGTAGCTTTTCCTTAACTAAAGCTGGGGTCTAATGAAGACCAAAGGATCAATCCTGTTCTCATTCAAATCCTCTCTCTTGCTGTGGCCACAATTACAGTTATGTACAATGGCAATGAAATGGATGTTAGCCAATTTTTATTATCCATGACTGTTTTTGTTAGTAGAGATACAGATACAGATAATCAGAGTTGGAAGGGACCTTGTAGGTCATCTAGTCCAACCCCCCACCCAAGCGGGAGACCCTACACCATTTCTGACAAATGGCAGTCCAATCTCTTCTTGAAGGTCTCAACTGATGGCGCTCCCACAACTTCCGAGGGCAAGCTGTTCCATTGGTTGATTGTTCTCACTGTCAGAAAGTTTCCCCTCGTTTCCAGGTTAAATCTCTCCTTGTTCAGTTTCCACCCATTATTCCTTGTCTGGCCTACTGGTGCTTTAGAAAATAGCTTGACCTCTTCCTCCCTGTGGCAGCCCCTCAAATATTGGAAGACCACTATCATGTCTCCCCTGGTACTTCTCTTTACTAGACTAGCCAAGCCCAGTTCCTGCAACCGTTCGTTGTATGTTTTAGCCTCCAGACCCCTAATCATCCTGGTTGCTCTTCTCTGTACTTTTTCTAGAGCCTCAACATCTTTTTTATAATGTGGTGACCAAAACTGGATGCAGTACTCTAGGTGTGGTCTTACTAAGGTTTTATAGAGTGGTATTAGTACTTCCCTTGATCTTGATTGTATCCCTCTGTTAATACAATTTAGGATTGCATTAGCTTTTTTGGCAGCTGCTGTACACTGCTGGCTCATATTTAGCTGGTTGTCCACCAGCTAAAAGATGAGTGGGCCAAGATAAATTTGCATCGTTTCTGTGCCTATTTTTGAGCAAAACTTCATTCCCCACTTCCAGCATTTAGCAATAGCATTTAGATTTATATATTGCCCCGTAGTGCTTTACAGCATTCTCTGGATGGTTACAATGTAGATATTATTTGCATATTGCCTCCAACAAGCTAGATCTTAATTTTACTCACCTTGGAAGGATATAGAAGACTAAGTCAACATTGAGCATCTATCAGGATGGGACTCCTAGATGGGCAGAATTTGCCTGCAATGCTACACTTTAACACTGCGCCACCAGGTCTCTTTTAATTGACTTTACATTTGAAATGACAAGGAAAAAAATGAGACAAGATAATGATGTTACCTAGTTTTGTAATGAAATGTCTGAAACAAAATCACCAAGCTCAGAGAGCACCAAGAACCCCACAGTTCAACCCTGAGCTACAAATATTCTCTTTCCTTAATTATATAAGATTTAGGAACAGATAGATTAACTTATTTTTTCTGATCTTTGATCAAAAATCTGTTATCGTTGAAAAAAATTACATGATCATTCCAAGAAGCATAGCAGGAAAAGCAGCCTCTGAATGAAGTTTTTCACCCTGCTTAAATATAAAACATTTAAATAATACACACACATTTCCTAGTAGTCTCAGACATATGAAAAATTAAATCCAATTGTTTAAAGGAGAAGGCAGACACTAGACAAACTTTATTGCTGCTAGTGTTCATCTTAGCAAAGATGTACTGGAAAAATAAATATTTGTACACACATAGACAGAAATGACAGAGGAATTGGTTTTCATCTTACTTTTGAATGGATAGTAATATATCTTTTAAGGCAGTAGTGCATGTTTTACGAAACAATAGAGAAATATGATGCTTACAAATGATAGCAATCACAAAATTGCTACAATTGTACCTCTATACTTATATACCAACCATCTTCAGCAAATGTTTCAAATGGTACAAAACTATGTGAAAATTATTTCAAAAATTGTGTACATAGCTGAATACTGGGAATTGTAACAAACATGGCTATGATGACAATCTCAGAGAACCATATAATCTCAGTTTTGTGGATATGAGTATAAATTTTTCTTAACTCTTCAAATTTAACCTCAAACAAGCAGTTCTGCATCAGTGTTAGGGTCTATAAATTGGGTGGAATAACACATGAAAATCTCTTGAAGAAATGTTTCAAATGTCCACATTTTCATTTTCAGTTCTTTGGTGAACAAAAAGAAATTAGAAAATAATGTTCGAAGTAGGGAGACTTATTCAGAGATACAGTCTGAAGTTCTCTGCAGAACATTTCATAAGAGTATTACAAACCTTGTCTCCCCTAGATTGTCCAGTAATGTTTTTAGACTCATGCTGGGTCTCTGGTATTTTCTTAAACTTTGGAAAAAGAAAGAAATGATCTATTAAATGGAGAATCATATTTTCAGCTATTTCAAATTGCTTTCTTTCCCCATTCCACACCTTCAGTCTAGCTGCAGGGCATGATATTATAGGATTGAAACAAATGCAGTCTTCTATCCCCTCAGGATTTTGTTGTACAGGTTTTATGATTTGATATAAAAATTAATCTCTTGGACAAAGCTTTTGGTAACTTGGGCAAAGCAGACGTAATAAGAACTGCTTCTATAAATCATTATGGGCAGTAGTGAAAAAGCCCCAGATATCTGATCTCACCACTGGATCTTATTTTTCAGTACACTATTCATTCTTCCATAATGTACTTCCATAATGTACTTGTGAGATCAATTGTGTTTGTTTTTATAACAGTGACCCACAAAATCATACATATCTTTCTGCTGCTAGATTTGTTTCCCTAACTGGTCATCCCCATTTCATATAAGGAGATGCTGAAAATTCTTAGGGAATTTTGAAGATTAAAATTGATGCATTCATTGAGTATTTATTTATTGAATCATGTAAAAGACTGGATATTAACATAAAATATTTTCATTAAATGTTTTTAACAGAGTAATAATAATAGTAGAAGACTTGTTTCTTTATTATTTTTCAAAAGTCTTCAACATCTGGCAAATAATTTTGATTTCAATACTCCCTCAGAGACAACACTTCAAAGAAGTATCATTCCTTGTTCTAAGGAGTGATAATCATATGCTGTAACAAATGATGAATTTGAGTATCTAAAGTAGATTGCTATTCCATAAGAGCATCTGAGATAGAACTGCTCATGCCAAAATAAGAGTTGAACTGGTCTTTAAAGTGTGTTGTAGTAAGATATATTGAAACAAACTGGATGTTATGTTTGCACTGCATTATTACTGCAATGAAGCAATGGGCCACAAAGAACAGATAATTACAAACCATTCACATATAGATTGACCCCAAAATCTAGAGATGAAATTGAATCCAGTTCCCAATTTAACTAAATAACTATTTCCCTATTCTACTAAAGAATCTGGCTTTTATCCAGTACAATATTTTACTACTTCTAAAAACAGCAAAAAGTTGTTTTTTTTTAATTTGACATTTGCAACTTTATTTCCTTTGTTTGGTTATTATGCTTTTATATTGCTGTTCTCTTTGGAAATTACACAAATCAGTTTCAATCATATTTTATATAATAAAAACTAATGTAGAAAACAGCACAGTGATCAAGCTATAATCAGTAGCAGCCATAACAAAATGCAAAATAGCAACAATAAAAACAATAAAACCATATAAAACTCAAATGTGAATTTGAAAAAAAAAACAGAATATTGCAGATGTCTGAGAAATTTTTTTTAATTTGTCATTGAAGGACATTGTGATGATCCAAGTCCAGTTGAACTGTATATATTATTTTGGAGCCCAAGAAGTAACTCCAGTGATGCATTAATAGTGGATGTGGGCTGAAACAGGTTTGGTTAGTGAAAATTTAATCTACCTCAGACTGAAATATCAGGAGACTGATATTATTTAATTTTTCATGATAAACTCTAGCTGAATATCTGAGGTGAAGCAGTAGATGCCATAAAATAGGCTTACATTTATCAATCCTAAGTATCAATGGATTTCCCAAGACAAGAACATTATTAAACAGCATCTATGAGACATTGCCATCCCAAGTGAAATAGTTCTTATAAAAAAGTTGATTGATCATTGATGATAAATTATGTATATGGACTTACACTAAACTGAAAAGGGCATTTATGCAAGTGTGCTTTAATGTGATGATCTCAGCAGTTTTACAGAGTTGGTCTGTGCCCATTCTTTTTCTGAACGACTTTGCCTATCTGACTCTGGAGAGATGGAATCAGTTAGCCATATGCTGCCAATATTACAAGGATGATTGATTATCACTCAGTGCACTGATTCGCAGCGGTTTTGACGCTGCAAGTTTGAAACCTGTGGTTTATCTGGTTGAATGGACTTCCTTTTAGATTTCTCTGCTGCTTACATATACTGTGAAACTCCATATTACAAGATTTTGCTTTCTTACATACCAAAGTTAGTGTTTTAATTTATTCTACTGATGGCTATTAGTTATTGGGTCGTATTATTTCTGGTTCAATTTATGACTAGTTTTACATAGTATTATTTTTAACTGATCTTTGATTGTAATAAATTTAAAGATTGGTAGTATAATACTAGCACCAAAATATATTTCTTTTGAATAAGAATTTGAGCAGAACATTACTGGAAGTCTAAACATTTTTATGCACCTTTAAAATATTTTGGCCAAAGATTTGTTACCTACTATGCATATGTAACATAATTTTGTTTAATAATGAATACAGTTAATATGTACAGTCAGAGATGGTATTCAGCAGCTTCTGACCAGTTCTGGAGAACCAGTAGTAGAAATTTTGAGTAGTTTGGAGAACCGGCAAATACCACCTCTGACTAGAGATTTTACATTATCCTTCCCCTGCCACACCCACCAAGCCACGCCCACAGAATCGGTGGTAAAAAAAAACGAATCCCACTACTCATGTACAATTAATACATATAATTAACTGTATATAATTCCTCTTCATTTATTTTAATAGTCTTCCTCAATTTGGGTGTAATTTGGGTAGGTTTTCTGGGAGCATTGAACACTGAACCTATATGAATAGCAAAGTTGCTTTTTCTGAAGTCACTTCATTTGTCCTTCTATACCACAATTTGGCAATAGCATGCTCAGTTCTAGTCACCATGATACAAAAAAGATGCTGAGGCCCTAGAAAGAGCACAGGGAGGAGCAACAAAGATGGAGGCTAAACCGTACAATGAACAGATAAGGGAACTTCATTTAGCCAAATGAAGAAACATGATAGTTGTCTTTCAAGGGCTTTCAGAGAGAAGAGGGGAGATTGATTTATTTTCTATAACACCTGGGGGCAGGACAATAGGCAATGAGTGGAAGCCAACCAGAGAGATATCCAGACTGGAATTAAGGAGGAACTTCCTGAAAACAATTAGTCAATGGAACAGCTTGTTTCCCAAAAACTACTGGTGGTTTTCAAGAAAATATTGGACAACCATTTTTCCATGATGAAATAAGGACTCCTGCCTTGTCTCCTGAAGGGGATTGGATTAGGAAACCTCCACTGTCCCTTCCAGCCATATGATTCTTTATTTGTTTCATAACACACACACACACACACACACACACACAGAGAGAGAGAGAGAGAGAGAGAGAGAGAGAGAGAGAGAGAGAATGTTTGCAGTTTAATTGTGGGGAGGGGGACATATGGAAGATATAATATACAAAAAGAAAAAAAGAGATTGTAAAACAATAAGGGAATAAGAAGCTAGTCTCTTAGGGCAGAGGTTGGAGTTACTTTATTTTACATTCTCTCTCTCACTCCCCCATCCCATTGCTCCAGTTGTATGAGAGATATATAGGGTTTCTTAATGTTGTAAAATAATAATGGTTTCCCATTGAGGATTTTCCCTGTTTCCCCCTTTGACTGGAATGACTGTCAAGATTAATCATTTATCAGAATCATCATTTCTCTGGGGATACAGAATTTAAAGGAAAAAAAACAATTCTGGCTGTTAAGTTCTGTGATTTAAATGCAAAAATCAACATGTTACTTATCAATATTACTTATTCATTAATAAATAATCTTAGCATAGGATGTTGCTAAAAAAAGGAATGTGCTACTCCAGAAATGATTGGTTCATGCATGCTTGTTTTTCTCTATACTTTCTCCAAATTCATGATTACAACTGAATATCTGAAGTATATCCACTGAAAATGTTGCCCAGGCATGAAGTCACATAAAATTTCTCTTTGTGTTGTATTACCTGGTCCATTCATAAACCTAAGTCATCACGGACACACTTAATAATGGATGAAGGCTAAATTGTGCTCCCTATTCTAAATGCATTAAATTATGTAGGCGTTGAATCACAAAGTTGGATGCCTAAACATAATTCACTATTTGTTTATAACAGATGGCTTATAACAGATGAACTAGTAAAATGCTCAGGGTCAGAATACAGCTCTGCTGCTAGGAGGAACTGGCATTTAGGGAACATGAGAATCCATTTGGGTTCATTTATCACCAAATGTATCTTTATATAAAGGTGAAACTACTTTAAAGTTAGTCTCTTAAAGATGTTTATGCTTAAAACATGTGATTTGTGAATGTAGATTAGCTGGGAAATAAAAACTGAAATTCAGAAAATGACAAGTTTATGGGAGAAGTTGAGAGATAGTTAAAAAAAATACAAACATCAGATAATTAAATTTTAAGTAACCCCAATCTATTTCCCTAAATTTTTGATGTATTAAACTAAAACAGTATCTTAGGAAAATTACTGTAACAGATGGTATGTGAACCATCACCACCACCACCACCATCACCATTGTTTCATTTGATTAAAATAGTGAATAGTGAATATTTTCCTTGGCAGCATGGTTGACTCTGAAAGCCTAAAATGACCCAAGTAAAATAAAACCAATATAATCACATGTAGATGTTATCCTATTCTAGCTGTTAAGAGAAAGCTGTTAAAAATAGTAAAACCCATTTTTGAACTAAAATTCAATTTATTCACACCTGGGCAATAAAAGCCAAGAGACAATGATAAGACACAAATTTATAATATCCAGGAGCTGCAGTGAAATGTATTTTGGCTCTACTTTTGACTGCAACAAATGCAGAAATAGTGCATTTCCTGCTTTTCACCAGTTGACCCCCATTGTTTACTGTTGGAGGTCCGAATTCAATATACCAGTAGCCCTAAGATATTCAGAAGATGTTTGCATTAGCAGTTTATAATGCGAACGTTTACTGCAGTGGTATAAAAGCTGTTCACATTTAGAAATACAGTGCCGTACCATCAGTTGCATGACTCCATCAATTATTAGAGTAGAAGTCAATGTACTTACATTCCAGGCCTATTTAAAGGCATTCCTCTCTGCATCCTACAATCCTGTAGGCCTGAGTCAAATATCTAGGAAGTTCCTCTTTGCCTGCAGATGCTTCCTGCCCCTGATTTCACTTGTTCTCTCTCATTGTGTTCTACCATATGGAAATAAGTATTTGCAATTTTTCCTGTCTTGCTGCCTAGAACACTGAAAGTTACAGGCAAAGTTCCTGGCTGAGAATAGCTTCCATCTTAACCTACCCATCGAATTTTTCTATCCCCTGAGTTCCAATACATGCTTCAAAATCCAGCAATGTAGTTCTTATTTTTTCCATATCTCAAATGTTCTGATTAATGGATAGTGAAACACTTGTTGATTTTAGCAATTTGAACATTTTATTTGTAATTCTCCTTGCTCAACAACATGTTTGTAAGTTGAAGAGATTCCTGGCACTTCTTCCAATGTCTTCTGGTTTATGCCAGTTTGTCAAGATTCTGTCTATTAAGTGTAAGCAAATAAAGGATTGAACTCAACTGAATATTGCTGTGTTGACTGTGGGTTTGGACCTTACATTCAAATATCCAATGAGATTTTAAATATAAACTTCATTTCCTTCATTTTTAATATTTATGGAGTGCTGTATGAGACTTGGGCTAGAATGGTTGTCAGATGTACTGTATGAAGATGAATCATGAAACCACCTCAATCTGATGTCCTTTGTGGAATACACCTGGCACAGTAGCAGCTCAGTCTGTGACAATAAGACTATGTTAGGAATGGCATAAACCAGAAGACATTGGAAGAAGTGCCAGGAATCTCTTCAACTTACAAACATATTGTTGAGCAAGGAGAATTGCAAGTAAAATTTTGTTTTGTTTTGTTTTCCTTTTTTCCCTTTGTTTTTATCTACAAATAATGGAATGATTGCTCATGTTCTTCCTACATTTATTACATATACATGTGTTAACTTTAAAGTCTTTGGGCAGATCAAAGTGATTGATATCAAATGATAGTCAGGGCCCACTGAGAAATCAACAAAAATGATAAAAAGTGAACAATCTAATAAATATAAATAAATATGTTTATGTGACTACCAGAACAAAATTAACCAGTCCACTCATACCATTTGCCTTCTGAAACTGAAAGAATTTGCAGTGAGGTGGAGTTCCAGTCAAGAATGGTAACATTAATTTTTTTGGGCTGGAATTTCTTTCCACAGGACCAGAAAATATTTTCTCTTATACCATCAGTTCAACCAAATGTAACTTTGCCAATGACTTTTTATCTTCATGTCTTAAGATGCAGGCAGTCACATAAATACCTTAATCTAAACAGGGGTGGGATTAAATTTTTTTAACAAGCCTGTGGGCATGGCTTAGTTGGTGGGTGTGGCTTGGTGGTAATGTGACTGGCTGGATGTGGCCAACTCAATATCACAGACATCAAGACACGCATCTCCTTGCCTGGCCTCTCATGACTGTGGGGATGCTGCAACAGTCGTAAGTGTAAAAAATGGTCATAAGTCACTTTTTTCAGTGCCATTGTAACTTTGAATGGTCACTTCACACAAGCAAAGTACCAGCAAAGGAGGGGAAAAAAACTCCAGAGACGTTCCTGAGACAGGAAGTATAGTCCTGCTAAGAATGTAATAAGGGTTAACAGAGAGGCAGTTTCTGTAAGCAACACCAGAATGTTTCCTTCCTGCCTTCCTTACAGGATTAGGCCAGTAATTTCTTCTAACAACTGGTTCTCCAAACTGCTTAGAATGTTAACAACCGGTTCTAGCAAATAGGTGCAAACCTGTAGAATCCCACCCCTGATCCTAAATATCTTTATGATTTAAATGGCATAATCAGTAATTAGCAATCAGTTAATAATTAGCCCTGGAGGGAAATGCAAAACTTGTAGTTTTAAAACTATTTAGGACTGTAACATCTCTATTTGCCTAAAAAGATTATAAGCAATTTTTGCTTTAAGCAAGGATGGGGCTGCTTTTAAAAGAGATATTCCCAGTGCAGAAACATTTTCTGTGCTGCTAGTTTGCAGGTTGACTGAACAATTCTATGTAAACATTTACATAGGAATGTCCTTGAAGACAACTTAGATACTTAACATTTGGCCATCCAGATGTTAATGTGGGCTAGAGAATCTGACTATGATCACATTGGGACTGTGAATATTGCCCTCTGTTGTTTGAATAACTTTTGGATCCCTGAGGCTGATGAAGAAGTTTTCTCAGTAATGTGTCTGACCTAGTTACCATTTTAATTACTTTAAAGTAATATCTAGGTAATTTCTGAGAGAAGTGAAAGAAATTTCAGGTCAACCAGAGAAATTCCTCATGAGAAATGTTCTCGTACTTTTTATTCTTTGCCAAATGTGCCATGACATAAAAAGTAAGTGTTTTGTGCATAACTTCTTCAGGGTAGTAGTCTTACATAATAAATTATATATAACTTCACTCCAATGCAATTTTAGGAACTGATTGTGCTTTTCATCAAAGACAGATATATTTCTCAAGTTGTGAGAATGTATGGTCTGCTTCAATTCACCCTTTCATCAAACATTTAGTCTAAGAATCCTGCAGGAGAAAGGAAACATCTAGACATGCATCAAGTAAACCAGCTTGTATAATTTATCTTTCATTTATTTCTTATATATTTTGCCTGACCTCCAAGGACTGTCAAAAAAACCCTGCAGTAATGATAACCTATCATAAAAGTAAAGCAACCATAAACAATCCTTTAAACTCCAGGCAATTCAACCCAGTAATATTTTTAACATATTGAAAATATCTGCAAATAAAGGATCAAATAAAATAAAGATAACTTGACAAACTTTTTCAAAGTACAGAAGAGAAGGCTCTTAGCTATCCAGATAGTTAGTTCCAGGGCAGGTATAATGGTATGGATATTTTTTTAGCATCCATTTAAACATGTTCAAAGATGGAGATCAGAGATTGGGAGCTCACTTATATTCATAGAAATGGAAAGAAGGAAATTATCTGCGAATATGATCTTTCTTATGGCAAAGCAACTTTAACTTCATTAGCTGTATAGCTCAGTCACACTGTAGCAGTTACTGTCAATGTCCTGACTGACGAACTCAACTAAAGCAAGCACCCTTGAGAACAGTCAATGTCTCAAAGTAAGTGTTTATTTACATATTTTCAGCACTATTGAAGGCAAAACCAGCTCTACCTGATTCCCGCACAAAACTCCATAGTTAAAATATGGAATTTCCCTTCCCCCCTCATTTGTGCAGGTCACATTGTTCAATTAAGTGTTATTGTATTGTTATGAGATAAAGTCTCTGGTCTTCACAAACACCCACTGATCTGTCCTTGGCTCTCATGTCTGTTGGAAAATTGAGAAGAGATAATGGTTGCAACAACATGAACACACTTCGAGCTTGACAGTTACATTGGGCAGTATGAACAAAAACTAGAAAGTAAATGGAGAAGATGGGGATTAGTCAGATTTAGGGACCTGAATCCATACTTCAATTGTCTTTGCACATCATATGCTCTTCAAGAGCTGTGGTGGTGCAGTGGTTAGAATGCAGTACTGCAGACTGACTGATGGCTGCCAGCAGTTTGGCAATTTGGGTCTCACCAGCTCAAGGTTGACTCAGCCTTCCATCCTTCCAAGGTCAATAAAATGAGGATCCAGATTGTTGGGGGCAATATGTTGATATTTAAACTGCTTAGAGAGGGCTACAAAGCAGTGTGAAGTAGTATATAAGTCCAAGTGCTATTGCTATTTCTTCAGAACTGAAAACAGAACAAAACCTCAATGATTCTAAGAAGGCCAAAACAGGCTCTGTATCACTGCATTCAGTTGATAAAATCATTATGGATAAAGCTAAGAAAGTTGTACCTTAAAAATATTCCTACCTAGTTGCATGCTTCCAATAATAGAAAATACAGATAATTAATTCATGAAAGAGAACTATGCTGCCTTAGTGGTTTGGGTAGCAAGCAGTGTTCTCATGATTAGGTCAAAAGATGAAACATCAAGCTTTGGGTTTATTATTAGTAAACTCAAAGAAAACTGTTACATTTAGCAACTGAAGGAAAGTGTAAAAATCCAAGAAAGCTCATATATTTATGATAAGTCTTGTTTGCTTTCCAATGACTGTCACTAGACATATCACAGCATAACAAACTATACACAATGCTTTATTGCAACATACACCTTCCAATGGCCAGTAGTCAATTCCACCCTTCTAGGATTTACTTGTGATATAAAAATGTCACATAAATAAGTATTCATTACTCAGTCCTTTATACTTAGTCTTTTGATACTCAGTTCAAATAAAAGTCTCAATGTCTATGAACTAGCATTAGACTTTATATGCTTGTCTTTTTCCAAAAGTTCTTGCAGTAGTTGTGATGAGGTGCTGCCTCAATGTGATTGTTTCTTTTCTAATTGCTGCCCAGCTCCAGGTAAAGCTCCAAGCAAGACTCTTACCAGAATATGTTGTTCACAGTAACTTTTGGTCCTGGCAGATGAATTGCCTGTTTGAAACAGCTGCCAGTTTCCAGACCTTGCCTCCCTTTCTTATCAATGGTCCTTGAAAATGCAAGGCATTAAATTATTACAGGCAACTGCAACACCAGCTTGGATATTTATGGGTAAAGTGACTTAGGAAGGCATGATGGACATGGGGGTGGGAAGCTTTTCTGCCTGGCTGCAGCTGCTTTTCCAAAATGTAGACAACAATCCCTGACTCAGTCCCTCACATACTGTACATATAAATGTGTATCATGTTGCTCCCTTTTGGAATAAGAAATATTATACAGTATTATTACAGTACAAATCATTTTTGTTTCTTCTCATCGATATTATGTGGACAGTAGTAGGTTGTATACTACTAATGATTATTTCATCAGACTGCATATCCCTTAAATTTTTCCATTGTACATATTATACCAAGATAGATTTCAATTATTTGTTTTTATATTCCATCATTTATGCCTAACTTACAATTATTCAATCCATTTTTTCTGCCACACTGTCACACTGAATTTAAATCTACAGAATAGCATTTGCTGTGTCGTATAATGTATCTATTAACAACCTGGTCTTAGATCTTGCTCAGTATTGAACCATTTATGTATTTGTCAGATGCAGGCAATGAGAACCACTGGTGGATGGGCCCAAACAGATATTTTATTCTTGATCATCTATATTACAAGAATCTCACCAGATGATCTGCCTTCCCTTGGGATATAGTCCCAAGGATTTGGCCTCAAGAGTTTCCTCCCCAAAATGGATTCTAATTTATTTTTTTCTCCGTTTGTAGAGGCCTCTCCCTTTAGCCGGTGGTTCCACCACAATATTCAGTTTATTCTTTATTCTTTCTATCATTTAAAACTTTTAGTGTATTAAACAACTAACCCAATAACTCCACAGTCACAGAAATTCATGTATTTCTCAGTCAATGAGGGGATGGGTTCTCCATTCCTTCTTAAGCATGCCCTTCCTGCAATATTTCTCCAGCCACATCATGTAGCCATTTTGGTTATTTTTTTTACATTTGTTTAGCATTTATGTCTTCCTTATCACCTTTTTTTTTCTTATGAGTATTTTCAGCATTAATTTTAACTCCATATTTTACTGTACTGTTATCATTTCCATTAAAAGCTCTGATTACGCCTTCCAGCATTCCCTTACTTCAGTTCAGTTCCAAATCATTTCATTGTTTTTGCAGGAAGCGTCTTTGTCTAGCCCTCTTTATCCACTTTCGAAACTTTTAAAAAAAAAAAATCCATAAAAATTGTGCTACATTTTCTGTGCCTTTTTTAATCTTAACCATTCCATATTCTCTTTCAGGATGTTCTTTGCAACTATCTTTTTCTCTCCATATATGTTATGCGATATCTTTCTCTTATCCTCATTTTTGAATGAATTATTCTCTATATGCATTTTTCCCATACACAGCCTTAATCACTCCTTCATTCCATCAAGGTCTTTTTTTTTCATATTTCCTAGATTTTTTTCCTCGATTTATTCAGTTGTGAGACTAATCTAATACATTTTAGTGCATGACTCATTTTTTTTTCTTTCTGTATCATTCTAGATTTATATGCTTTTCTTCAATTTTTTTAGATCCGCTACCAAATGATGCTCTGACCCTGATTCAGAACCATCCCTATATCCTTTACTAATTTTCTCAATCTTTCATCACAGATCATAAAATCAATCACGCTTAGAGATTTATAATCACCCTTGCCATTTGTATAGACCAGAGGTGGTATTCAATAGGTTCTGACCAGTTCTGGTGAACCAGCAGCAGAAATTTTGAGTAGTTCGGAGAACCGGAAAATACCACCTCTGATTGGAGATTTTACAGTATCTTTCCCCTGCCATGCCCACCAAGCCATGCCCACAGAACCAGTAGTAAAAAAAATTTGAATCCCACCACTGGTATAGACTTAAGCTTAAACTGTGTATTTGAAACATACTTACCAATCACCATTCTCATTAATTTATTGAATAATGCAATCACTTTTTCTGTACTCTCTCATTTCATTCTTGTTCATCCTAGAGTCTACCATATCATGCATTAGCACCACATTGCCAAGATGAAAAACTTCAAAAAGCTAAGGTGTTTGCATACACCAATTGCCAAACTGATTATGTTTATACCTGGAAATATAACCATCATCACATTCAGCCTATTGAGACTGTTAAATTCATTTTTAATTGTCCATCATCTGGGAATTTCAAAATTATCAGTAGGAGTGCAAAAAGCTACTGATACTATAATCAAATCTGCTAGCTACCAGTAGCAAAGACTTTAATCAAGTTAGAGTTTTGTTGTGCCTCAGAAGTGATTCTGTTGGCTGTAATATTGGCTGAAATACACGTTTGGAAGTGAATCCTTACCCTAGCTTATTCCTATGCATAAATTCATTTTCTCTTGGCATAACTGACTGGCTGCTAATATTGCTTCTTTTCAGTCTATGCTAGGTAGCATATGAATAAGAAAAGTTTAAAAAAAGCTACACCTGAGGTTAAAAAAACTAAGAAAATTTACTTAGATTTACAAATGACAGGCCTAAACTGAGAGAACTAAAATAAAAATCTAGCCAGATTTTTGTATGTATCTTTCTACAGCTTCATTTTATAAGGAGATATGTATTCATATTATTCCATATCTCTTTTTTATGTGCTCATTTATGCATGGAATCTTATTGTCACTGTGCTGTCAGTGATTCAGATGCTCACAAGATTTATGCCTATAGTTAAACAGCAGATTCAAAGATATATGATATTTTCTTCTTATCATTTTCTTCCTCAGAGGAAATCAAATTCAATCAATAAAATAGAATTGGATTGTTAGAATAAAAGAAACATCTCATATGTCAGAAGCTGGTGTGTTACATTTTTAAAAAATGTATCAGCAAGGTGTTTATACTTTGTATGATATCCTTATCTCTTTTTTTCATTTACTTGCATCCTTGTAAAACAATTCTTTTCATATTTTGGGGTATCTGCTAATATGTGTCTTTGATCTAAGCCTTGCTCCTGGTTTGTTTAATGCAAAAGATCACTGTCTGACAGTCATCTGCTAGCTTTAAATCTAATAAAGTAATGTTTGATATTTTTCAGTAGTTGTTGTTTTTAAGCAAGTCTTTCTCCATACTAAAACATTATTCCATTGCTAGAAAGCCCTTCTTAAATTATCACCAAATATTCAGTTCCACTCAGAAAGGCATTCCCTTTGGGAAGATTTTATGGCTTTTTCTTGAAGGTGATAGAAAGGAGATATCACAATGAACTCTACCAGTGTATCTTAAATATAACATTAAGTTATCTTCCCATATTCTGTTGTCTGTATCATATCTGGCAACTACTCCTAATCTCTGCTATTATGGTTCATACTCATCCTTAGAAATTTTGCTGTTCTTAATAGACAATCCATCTGGATCATATAATCATTATTATAAGACTAGGTCTAACTAGATAAAAATTTCTACCCTGGCTTATGAAGCTTAATAGGTCTTTTAGCTTTGATGATATTGATGACTATTTTATTTTCCTCTTTCCTAGAGAAAACAATTATAATAAAACCATATTTTTGTGACTGTCTGTAAGGTCTTTTCTTCTTCCAAACTATCGTCGGCAGTGCTTTTCTTTATCTCTGCCTCGGAGGCCTCGGCCTTAGTTTCCTTAGAGGTGATCTATCTTTGATTAAGCCAAATGTACAAAGGATTCCAATTGCTATAATAGGTTGAAGATTCTTTATTTTTTAATGCTTGGGTTAGTTTGTCCATTTCGGCGCATTGTAAAATTTTCTGAATAACCATAAGATCAGTGGGGATAGAGCACTGGGCAAATGCCAGTCTGGCCGCGGTTAAGATATGGATTGTAATATACTTCGATTTTTTGGATATTTGTTTATCAAAAATTCCTAGAAGAAAGGACTCTGGTTTGTACTCAATTTGTTCCATGGTTATTTCCTCTAGCCAGTGCCTAATTTTTTGCCAGTACTTCTGGGTTTCCTTGCATGACCACCACATGTGGAAGAAGGTACCTTCTATGTATTGACATTTCCAACACTTGGGGCTCGTGTTGGGGTGCATCTTCGCCAATCTCGAAGGGGGCAGGTGCCATCTATAAAACATTTTATATAAGTTTTCTTTATAAGCTGCTGATTTCGTGATCTTAATGTTCCTGTTCCAGATCTTTTCCCATTCTGCTAGGGTAATGCTCTGACCCACATTTCTGCTCCACGCAATCATATTTCCCTTGACAATTTCTTGTTCTAGTTCTGTTTCTAATAAATATTTGTAAAATTTAGATATATTTTTTTAACTTGGTCGTAGTAGAATTTTGTCTAGAGTCTGTAATTTATTGTAGATTCCAAATTCCTTAATGTCTTGTTTGTATTTACTATGAATTTGAAGGTACACCCACTGATCAATTATAAATCCTCGCTCTTGTAGTTCTTGTCGTGTTTTCAACTTTCCTTGTGGGTCTAATAAATTTTCGTACTTAATCATTTTGGTTATATCCAGATTATTAGGGTGTACTATCGCTTCCATTGGAGATAGCCAAATCGGTATTTTTAGATAAAGTTTTTTACGTACTTTTTTCCAATTAGTTAATAAAGAGTCCCTGATAAGATGCCTATGGAAATATGATTGCCTGGGTTTCCCAGATTCCCACAGAAAGGCATGCCATCCTTTCTGCATATCGTGGCCTTCTAATACTAGTGTTCTTTTGTTGGTTAGGTTTACCCAATCCTTTATCCATAGTAGGGTGGCTGCCGTATGATATATTTCCCAGTTTGGCAAGGCTAACCCTCCTCTGCTTTTCAGATCTTGTAGGGCTTTTACGTTAATCCTAGCTTTTTTCCCCTGCCAAATGAAATTCAAGGTTATCTTGTTTAGTTCCATAAAAAAAATTTTATTTAGTTTGATTGGAATTGTCTGGAATAAATATAGAAATTTTGGCAGAATATTCATCTTAATCAAAGCAATCCTGCCCAATAAGGAAAGTTGTAAATTGCTCCAGAAATCTAAGTCTTTCTTAGATTGTTGGAGAAGTTTGTCATAATTGTTTTCTTTTAACGATTTGCTTTGTGGAGTTAGCCAAATTCCTAAGTATTTAATTTTTTTTGTCACTTGTATTCCCATTGTTGTCTCTAGCTCTTTATTCTGGTCTCCTGTTAAATTTTTAGTCATTAATTTTGTTTTTCCCCTGTTTATTTTAAATCCCGCGACTTCTCCAAATCGTTCTAGTTCTTCTAATAAGTTGTGTCCTTTTTCTATGGGCTCCTTCAGAAAAAAGACCAAATCATCAGCGAAAGCCTGTACTTTATATTCTTCTGATTTGATCCTCAAACCTCTAATTCTCAAATTTTGCCTAATGTACGTCAGAAGAGATTCTAGGGCGAATATGAAAAGCAGAGGGGAGAGAGGGCAACCCTGTCTTACCCCTTTTTCTATTTTTATCGGGCCAGTTTGTTCCCCATTTATTAGAATGTTTGCCTGTTGAGTGTGGTAAATTGTAGTGATGACATTTTCAAATCTGGTGCCAAGATTCATATTATATATTTTTTGAATTAAGAAATGCCAATTTAGAGAGAAGGCGGAGCCACGTTGCTGCGATACAGCTGCAATCTTGGGGCTCTGAGATTGCAGCTGATATCTTCGTCCCTGGTCAGTCCTATGGATCTAAATCGTCCCGTAGAGACGATGATTGTAAGGGGCGCGTTCTGCTGATCCCAGGGACATCGCAAAGTCCCTGGCTGATCCAGAAGAAGCCCTTTTACCATCGGCGGAGAGGCAGCCCCCTTGGCTGCTGAAGCTGTGGCAGCTCCGGAAGAGAGAGAACGTGCATCGGCTGGTGAGAATTTTTTTTTTTTGGGAATTCAAGGACACTCTAAAATGAGAAGAATCCTGTAAGACTTAGGACAAAAACTGATGGAACTGATTTAGCGGCGATTTCTTAGAGAGAATGTCAAATTGAGGCTTGGCTTTTTACTTTTACTTTTGTTTTAATTGAACTTCTATTGTGATCTAGTAACTGTAACTAGACTGGTTTCTCCTTTTATATTTATCTAATTCTTCTTTCTTTTTTCTCCCTTTTGAGAATAGAGGCTCCCTTTAGTAATTTTTTTTCTTTTATATATATACATGTATATTTCCCTCTTTTTCCTAGGCTTTTTGGGGAAAGAAGGGGGAGTGGACTAAAGAAACTTTGTAACACTGCCAACTAGAGGCCTGAAAATACTTTATTGAAAGTTGAAAAAGCTGTGAAGGAATTCTTTCTCAAGGACACTGGAACTTGATTAGATAGAGGGAAGAACACCGGAGAATGTTTTAACAGGTGTTCTTTGAAACTTCTATTATTGAGTGCTTGAAGTTTGGCTTTGGAATTTGTGGAGAAGCCATAATAAGAGCCTTGGATAACTAAATAAGATGCAGTGTGTTCTTTTTCTTATCTTTCTTTAGCTGTTTCATCCCTCCTCCTCAATCCCATAGTATTTTGTAATATTTGTATATTCTATTTTCTTTTTCTTTTTTTTTTTTGACTTTATTTTTAATTTTTAAACTTACTTTTTTTTTTTTAAAGGGAAAGCCTCAGAATAGCTTTTCTTTTTCCTTTTGTTTATTGAGATTTTTGCCTTTTCTATTTTTCATTTTCATTTTTTATTTATTTTTATGGTTATTTTTTTTATTTTTTGAGATTCTACAATTGGACTAGGGTGTGAAGAACCTGAAGAATTCTTTCTTTTTCCTTTTTTTTTTTTTGATCATTGTTTTTTTAATATTATTGGGTCTTACTCTCTTTTTTTTTTTTTTTTTACTATTCTTAATTTTTATTTTTGAATCATAATTGGTCATCTTACAATAGGATTAAGGTCTAGAAGAACCTGAAGAATCTCCTTCTTTTTTTTTCTTTTTAATCTTCTTTTTCTCCCTCTCTTTTTAATCCTGGACTCTTTATTTTTTATTGGCTTTTTTTAAAATGTTTTTCTTCTTCCCAATTGGATTATAATTGGCTACCCTACTGATTGGATTAAAGGAGCTTAAAGATCTTGAGTTATTCAAATGAGTAAGAAAACTTTACCTTCTGGCAGTTCAACTTCTGCTCCTGCTTCTCCATCAACTGGAGGACGACTATCAATAATGGCGAAGCAAGATAAAGTACAAATGGATCTAGCAACGATTATACAAGGAATACAAGAACTCAAAATAAGCATTGACCAAAGAACAGAGAGTATTGAACAAAGAATTGCAAAGACTGATGAAAAAATTGAAAACTTTCAACAGATGATGGCAAAACAGGAGGAGAGACTCCAAAAAATCGAGGAGAAAGATAAACAAAGAGATGAGACAATTGGAAATATTGTTAGCAAATTAACAACGGTGCAACAAGATATAAATGGGATGTTGAAGTGGGAGATGGATAGGTCAGAATTTTATCTCAGATTTCAAAATATTGAGGAAGAAAAAGGACAGGATTTGGTGGCTGTAATGATAGAAATTCTGGCTGGAGCCTTGGAGATAACAGAGGAAAAGATGATGGACGGAGTAGATGAGATATATCGTGTTTTTACAAGATATGCAATGAGGAATAAGCTACCAAGGGAGATTCATGTCAGATTTACTAAGAAGACTATTAAAACACAAATATTACAAGTTGCAAGAGATAAGGGGCTGAAATATAAAGGTAAAGAGATTATGGTTTTAAAACAAGTCCCCAGAAGAGTGAGAGAGATGAGAAGAGAATATCGATTTTTGACCAAAAAATTATTGGAAAAAGACGTGAATTATAGATGGTTGATCCCAGAAGGATTAATGTTTATATGGCAAGAACAGAGACACAGAATCGACTCAATTGAGAAAGCAGAAATATTCCACAACAAATTTTTTGGAAGAAGAGAAATAGAGACAGAAAAAGAAACCTTTGCAATTGAGCCTCAAGAAGACCAGATGAGATCGGGGAAGGAAGAAGGTGCGGTAGGTGGACAAATGGAGACCAAAGAACAACGTGAAGTAAGATCCACAAGAACTGTTAGACCTAAATATAAAACATAACCATGGAGGAAAAAAAATTGATTTCTATGAATATAAATGGATTGAATTCAGCTATTAAAAGAAGAAAAATCTTTCATAAATTAGAGAAGTTAAAATTTGAGATAATTTGCCTACAAGAAGTACATATTAAAAAACAACATCAACGATTATTGGTAAGACCAAAACTGGGGAAAATTTTTACTTCCTTGACTAACTGTAAGAAAAGAGGAGTGGTCCTGTATATTAAAGAAACTATTGTAGCAAAATTGGTTTATACTGATGAAGATGGAAGAGTATTAATGGTTGAAATAGTGGATAACAATATAAAAATATTACTTGTTGCAATCTATGCTCCGAACGATAAACAAGAAGAATTTTATAAAAAGTTACATATGAAATTAATTGGACTGGACCATGTCAATATAATTATGATGGGAGATCTTAATGGAATTGTAGATAATAAATTGGACTATACAGCGACAGCATTAAAACAAAATAGAAAGACTCTCCCTAAATCCTTTTTTAAAATGGTAGATGAATTAAATTTAAAAGATATATGGAGAGAAAGAAATGGTAAAACGCAGCAATATACTTTTTATTCAAATAGACATTTATCATGGTCCAGAATAGATATGATTTGGACCTCATCAGAACTAATATCTAACATTCAAGAAATAAATATAGAAACGGGTATATGGGCAGACCATAACCCTATGACAATTAAATGGAAAGGACAAAGAAGAAGATCTAGATGGACATTAAATAACGCTATCTTAAAGGAAAAAGACTTTACACAATGGATGGACAAAGAATTGGCCTTCTTTTTCATTAAAAATAAAAAAGAAGATACTTCAATGCAGAATGTTTGGGATACAATGAAGGCATATGCGAGAGGATTAATAATGGACTATACAAAGAAAAAAAATATTAGGAAGAGGCAAACTATTAAAGCTTTAGAAGATGATTATAAAAAACTGGAAAAAGAATTGCAGAATATGCCACAGAAAAAAGATATTAAATTCAAAATGGATATAATTAAACATAAGATGGGTCAGGCGGAGAAAGAGGAGTTGGCACAAAAAATTAGAAGTGCCAAACAGAACTATTTTGAAGATGCAAATAAACCAGGTAGGTGGCTAGCATACAAATTGAGAAAGGAGAAAGAATCTAGGAGAATAGTACAGTTAATAGATGATAAAGGTCAAATTTGTTATGGTAACAAGGAGAAAAAGATAATTATCCAAGACTTTTATGGACAATTATATAAACAGGAGGATTTTGATGAGGAAAGAATTAAGCTTTATCTACAAAATGCTAACCTACCCAAGATACCTGAAGAGACTGAAAAAATGTTAGAAAGTACCATAACAATGATGGAACTAACGGAAGCACTTAATAGGCAGAATAATGGAAAAGCACCAGGCCCAGATGGGCTCCCGGCAGAATTTTATAAAACATTACAAGAATCGTTGAGCATTCCATTGTTAGAAGTTATGAATGAAGCCATGTTAAATAAGAAAATACCTAAAACATGGTCAGAAGCTTATATCACACTTATTCCAAAAGAAGGGGCTGATCCATCACAAATTAAGAACTATAGACCTATTTCTTTACTGAATGCAGATTACAAAATCTTTGCTTCCATCTTGGCAGAAAGGCTCAAAAGATATCTAAATAACTTTATTCATCCTGACCAGAATGGATTCCTGCCAAGGAGACAAATTAGGGATAATATGAGGGTAATTCTGGACACTTTGGAATATTACGAGGCACACCCTGAAAAACAAATGGCTTTGGTATTTTTAGATGCCCAAAAAGCATTTGATAATGTGAATTGGAGATTCATGTTTTTGTTATTGGAACAGATGGGCTTTGCTAGAAAATTTATTCAAGCAATAGAAGCCATATATGACAAACAAACGGCGAGAGTGATGATAGAGGGAGATTTTACAGATTCTATTAATATAAGAAAAGGCACAAGACAAGGTTGCCCATTATCACCTTTGTTATTTGTATTGACTTTGGAAGTGCTGAATAGAAACATTAGAGAGGATCCAAATATAAAAGGAATGAAAATTAAGAAGGAGGAATTTAAATTACAAGCCTTTGCGGATGATTTGGTTTTTATTTTGGAAGATCCTCTAGGAACAGCTTTAAAGCTACTGGAAAAGATAGAGATTTATGGTGAGATGGCCGGTTTGAAAATAAACAAAGATAAAACAAAGATCTTGACAAAGAATATGTTATTAAAACAAAGAGATGAACTGGCAGATTTATCGAAAATTCAAGTTACGAATAAGGTCAAATATTTGGGGATATATTTGACGTCAAGATGTACTACATTGAAAGAGAATAACTATATCAAACTTAAACAACAGATAGCATCTGATTTGAAAAAATGGGAAAATCTACAATTGTCATTGATAGGTAGAATATCAACAATCAAGATGAATATTTTACCCAGAATTTTATATTTATTCCAAACCATACCAATCAGGCTTGGTAAAGATTACTTTGAAGAATTAAATAAAATTGTGTTGAAGTTCATATGGCAAGGTAAGAAAGCCAGAATAAAATTAAAACTCTTGCAAGATGCTAGAATTAGAGGAGGTTTTGGCCTCCCGAATTGGGAGTTGTATTACCAAGCTGCAAATTTAATGTGGGTTAAGGATTGGATAACATTAAGAAAGACTAGATTGTTGACTCTAGAGGGGCATGATTTATTACTGGGATGGCATGCTTTTCTGTGGTATAAGGGAACCAAATCACAGGGCTATTTTAGAAGGCATTATATAAGGGAGTCTTTATGGTTGAATTGGGAGAAAATTAAGAGAAAATGTTATTTGAAAATCCCAGTCTGGTTATCAACTATTGAAGCTTTTTCGTATCCTATAATATATGAGAAGGAACAAACAGTTAGATATGGGGAAATATTGGATGAAAAGAGTGAACTTAAAACAATGCAAAAACTAGAAGAACAAGGCATAAAGATGAATTGGTTTTCATATGCGCAAATAC
The DNA here is from genome assembly GCF_900518735.1 of Pseudonaja textilis. The sequence goes on along the minus strand of NW_020769329.1, from coordinate 511,363 downwards.
ATTCAAGGTATCTTATAGATTCTAAAGTGGAGGGATTTTATGATAAATTGACTGATCTAGACAGGATCTTGACAGGTACTGATGAAAAAATGATTAAAAAATTATACACTTATTTGTTGGAAATTTTATTAGAGGAGGAACAAGTTAAAGAAACGATGATTGTTTTGGGGAAGAATTTTGGATATGGGATTGATTTGGAGAATTGGGAAAAATTGTGGTCTCAAAATTATAAAATGACAATGTCAACAGCTTATAAAGAAAACTTGTATAAGATGTTTTACAGGTGGCATTTCCCCCCGACAAGAATTGCAAGAATGTTTAAGAACAAATCTGAAAAATGTTGGAAATGTCATCAGATACCTGGCTCATACTACCATATGTGGTGGACTTGTGAGGACGCTAGAAAATATTGGACTAAAATACGCATATGGTTGGAAAAAATGACAAAGACACATATAGACTTGAAACCAGAGATTTTTTTATTGGGAATCTTACCGGATATATATAATAAAAATTTGAAGTATCTGATTGTAAATATATTAACAGCGGCTAGGATTGTATTTGCTAAGAACTGGAAGAGTGAGAAAATTCCATCAGAAGAAGAAATTATTAAGAAAATATTGGATTGTGCTGAAATGAGCAAATTGACATTTGAAATCAGAGAACAAGAAGATAAACAATTTTATGAAGTTTGGGATCTTTTTTATCAATGGTTAGATAATAAAACATAATGATAGAATATTCAGATTTAGCATAAAAAAAAATTTTTTTTCTTAATATTATCTTTATAAAACATTATTAAGGTAGATTTGGTATGATCTTATGATTTATTGCAAAATAAATTAAGCAAACTATAGTTATCTCGTTAAAATATGAATTAACAAAATTAAAAATGATTTTTTTTTTTTTTTTAGTGATGATATTAGGTTATACAATTGTTGATTGATAATATGAGCTATTATGTAATATAATTATACTGGTGACTAGGAAATGGATGCACAAAAAAAAGTGGTAAACCAATCGATGCACTGTATGTAAATTTATGAAGAAGGATCTTTTTATGTTTTTTGTGGTATGTTTATGTTTATTTTGTTATGTATGTTTATGTTTATTTTGTTATTAAAAAATAAAAAAAAATTATTAAAAAAAAAAAGAAATGCCAATTTAAATTGTCGAATGCTTTTTCAGCATCCAAGAACATAAATGCAAATTGTTTTTCCGGGTGGGCTTCATAGTATTCTGAAATGTCTATCACTGTTCTTAAATTATTCTTAATTTGTCGAAATGGGAGAAATCCGTTTTGATCTTCATGGATATAAGTGTTTAAAACCTGTTTTAATCTATTGGCTATTATAGAAGAGAATAATTTGTAATCTGCAATCAGGAGCGAAATTGGTCTATAATTATTAATAAGTCTGTGGTCTAGGTCCTCCTTCGGGATCAGTGAAATTAAGGCTCCCCTCCATGAGTCCGGCATCTTGACTGCTAAGAGTACCTCATTAAATACATCCAGCATCAGTGGTCCAATTTGTTCTATGATAATTTTGTAAAGTTCTACCGGTATCCCGTCCAGTCCTGGTGCTTTATTGTTACTTTGCTTCTCTATTGCTGACTTCAGTTCGGACCATGTTATATTTTGGTTTAATAATTCTATCTCTTCCTCTCCAATTGCTTTATCATTCGCTTCCTCCAGGTATTTCATTATTTTATCCTCAGAGACTTCTTCTTTTTTGTATAATTTCCCAAAGTAATTAAAAGTGATCTCTTTTTTCTTCTCTATCTCCTCATGCATATTGCCCCCCTCGTCCATTAATTGGTGTATCAATCTTTTTTCTTTTGTTTTCTTAAGTTTGTGGGCTAACCATCTCCCTGGCTTGTTTGCATGCTCAAAGTAGATTTGTTTAGTCATTTTCAGACTAATCTCCAATTTTTCTTGTTCCAGTAAATTTAGTTTGTGTTTAGTTGTTATTAACTGGTTCAGTATTCTTTGGTTTTTGGGGTTCTTTTGTAATTGGGCTTCTAAATCCTTAATTTCTTGTTGTAGGTTACTTTGTTGGGCATACTTTCTTTTATTTCTCATAGCATTGTAAGAGATTGTTATTCCTCTTATAAATGCCTTTAATGTGTCCCATATATTTTGTTTCGAAGTTAGATCATTATTATTTTCCTTTAAGAAGAAGTTCAGTTCTTCTTTCAGTTTATTAGTATATTCTTCTTCTTTTATTAAATGAGTGTTAAAAGTCCATCTTTTCTTTGATTTTCTTCTACCCCTCCAGGTTATTTGAATTGGGTTGTGGTCAGCCCAGTCATTTGGTAAGATTTCGCTATCTTTGATTTCATTAATTAATTCACCGTTTATCCAAGCCATATCTATTCTTGTCCAAATTTTGTGTGGGTTAGAATAATAAGTAAACTGTTCTTTTGGGGGGTTTAATTTTCTCCAGATATCTACCAGATTCATTTCATTCAACATATCCTTACATGGCTTAGAGAATTCTCTATTTACTTTTTTGTTCTTACTCCTATTACTATGATCCTTCCGGTAGTCAGCAATAGAGTTAAAATCACCAATCAGAATAATATTACCATTTTCAAATTCTGTTATTTTTTGATGGAGATGTTTAAAAAAATTACCTTGATCATCATTTGGGGCATAGATTACTACCAGTAAGAGTGTAATGCCATTAATCGAGATTTGTACCACCAGAGTTCTTCCTACAGGGTCCGCCCAGATTAACTCCGCTTTTAAGTCATCTCTCACATAGATTGCAATACCTTTCTTTTTGTGTTTATCTGCTGGTGCTGTAAATAATTTTCCCAGTTTCGGACAATCTAGGAATTTCTCCTCACTTTTCCTAATGCCAAATTTGACAGTGTTTTTCCAGCTACTTTCTATGGCTGTTTTTATCCTCACTATTTTTTAAAGTCTCGTCTAAGGGCAATGAAAGCACAAGGAATCCAGAATGAAGCTAGCTTTGTCACATCTCTTGCTGTGGAAAGTTTGACGATGTAAGAATATGGCAAAATACAAAGCAAGTTCAATAACAAGACTATCCAGGAAAACACAAACTTGTATTTTACTCACCTAGACGTCCAAAATGCATAAATGACACCCATACCTAGGGGGCTGGGGGAGGGAATCAACTTTACTTTTTTAAAGAAAAAAGTGGTTCCTTATGGTCACAAAGGAAAAATACCTTCAAAGATGCAAATCTTCTTTTAAAAGAAAGTTTTCTATTCAAAGGAAATTCAAAGATTTATAATCAGAAAGTCTATAGTGATAAGAATTTTCAATCACATAGGAACTACTGTAAAAGGATTAAGATTCAAGATAAGCCTTCCTCCATTCAGTTGATGATCACTGCTGGAAATAGTGCAATGCTCTATTTCATCAAAATCTCCAAAGATTATTTCTACTTTAGGACTATTTTAGGACTGTTAAGGTGAATAGGATATCACTATTTTTACCACCTTATAGAAAATATCATCCAGATAGCTAAATTGTTCCCTAAGCCAGTTATTTATTTTTAGATTACCTTACTTTTCAGCCCTGACGTGTGATAAAATACTTAGCAGAGTCATTAAAAATTGAGCTCACATATATAACTTACTATTGAATTTATCTATTATCTATATGTCACAATTAGCTAGGCTCACTCACAATGCCAGACCAAAGTGCTTTATTTCAGTCATTGACTAATAAAAATACATTCATTAAAGGAGAGCAAAGTTAAGCTCTAACATCAGTGGCAACCATTTGTGGGGAAAACTTGCACATAATGGAGCAAAATTTCAGTACTTTTACAGGGGTAGATTTTTGCAATTTAATTAACAAATATTGCAAATAAAAATGATCAGAGTGACCTGGTAATTTATATGAAAAGGGGTAATTGGTTGGTGGTGAAAGTTCCTGTAGAAGTAGCAGTACAAAAGGGTTCATTCAAGAAAGTTCAGTTGTCTTTTGAAAAGCACCTTTGGGACAACCATGTCCTGGATTATTAAGAATCTCAGATGCTTAGAGATAAAATAGGAGATTTTTAGACTAACTATAGAATAAGTATAAACCTCTGCCTTTTCGATGAATAATCATCTCTCTAGCAAGATGTGTGCACCCTAATTTCACTACTTCAATTAGTCCCAAAGTAATATTTTGAATATTACCATACATGGGGAACATTCTGCATTGGCAGTAGGAGACATACATTTGTTCTTCTTCCCTACTTTTAGCTTCTTTAACTGGAGGCTTTCTACTATTTTGGGCTATTACTACACATGACCAGATGCCCATTGCTGTGGGATAAGAATTTTTTCTCCTTATTCTGATCCTATTTGTACATTCAAGGAACAGCAGAAGTTGGGGGATGATTTATTGCCCAGCAGTGCTGACTGAATGAGCTTGGACAGAAAGGTAGAAAGATGCTTCCAAAAGTATTTTTTAGAAAATACCAAAGGTGTATCCATTGGAGACATGGAAGCAAGCTATGCTTAAAATATCTGTGGGATGCCAGGGAAACAAAATAAGGAATGATGTGGCAGAACTTATGAAGAGACAATTGCTCCCATGAGGCTGCAGAAACAAGGAAGCAACAGACTAAAGAAGGAATGTAGAAAACAACAATTTCTAATGTCTGCCTGTCAAAATTATAAAAAAGAGTAAAATGCCATCTTGAAAATCAGAAGAAAAAATAAAAGTCTCATTCACAGAAGAATAAAAATCATGGGTCACTAAGAAAAGAGATTTTATCACAGAATTATGAATATATCTATTAGCATCAATTGGCACACTAAGCAGTCCTGTGTGAGATCTCTACATTTTTTACAGCCTATTGCTCTTGGATGCTGATTATAAGGTCATATTTCCCTTTAAACACATAAATATTCCGCACAAAGGAAGCATTCCTTTATGCATATTGGCTTAATATGGTCTAGGTCTTTATTGTTGCTACTACTGCATTGCTGCTATTAGTGTTTTGTTTGTTACCATTGCTGCCTTTCTTTTCAAAAGTTTCTGAAATGTAACATGATTACCACAGCTTTGATCATAGGCATTTGAGTTAATATTGTCTCAAGACCGCTTTTGAAGCAAGACTATTATTGGGAAATAATGAACAGTGAAGGGGTTATCAACTTTTCCTATAATTCAACAGCAAAATTTAGTGCCAGTTTTGCTATTTTATCATGAAGATGATGTTTGAATCAACCTTTATCTGTTAGGCATACATTTCATCTTTTGTATATTTAGCTGAGTAGCCACAATAATATACCAAGAGCATAAAAATGGCTGTACAATGTGTGAAAGAAAATTTGATTTCAGTTTCCTCCTCCTCCTCCCTTTCTTAACTGGAAAGTCTTGATCCAGATAGGGTATCAATCAATCAAATCTTTATTTGGTCACAAACCAGCAAATAGAACACAGAAATCACATTTAATAAAAAAAGAAGTGTGGGTTGTATATGTGTGTATGTGTGCATGTATTTTTCTAAAATTTCTATGGGAGTAATAAGTCAATGATTAAAATAGTGTTATATGTCTGTTCTGAATCATTTTTCCATATACAAATACACAAGGAATGTTAATGTTCTTTTTCTAAAATCTCTTAGATTGTTTTAATATCTGGAAGGTATTATACTGAAGAAGAACAAGCCTATAAGTGAATTGCTGGCAACGTTTATTTATATATTTAATTCAGTTTGATGCTACCTGACTCCAAAATGTTGTTTTTCAGGTTAAAAATAATGGGAAATAACAGACTGCTATCGATCAGTTTTCATCTGGTTTCAAAAAAGTCAGGTCAATCTGATGAATTTATAAAGAGATCATTCATACCTCTTTCCCAATTTGACTTGGAGTCAAAGGAGAAGCATATAAATAAATAATATCTTAATTAAAATATAAATATATCAAACTATAAATATAATTAATAATTATACTATAATAATCCTAAAATCATCACATTGTTGGTTCAAACATACCACATCCTTTTACCTTTTACCTTTTATCCTTTTATCTTTTCTTTTATGTATGCTGAGAGTATTTACACCAAGACAAATTCCTTGTGTGTCCAATCACACTTGGCCAATAAAGTATTCTATTCTATTCTATTCTATTCTATTCTATTCTATTCTATTCTATTCTATTCTATTCTATTCTATTCTATTTTATTCTAAATCAGGTGGGTTTGAAAGTCCAATATGATTTCACCATTTGAACTTTCACAAATTTTTTATAATAAAGATTTGCATGACTCTAACTAAAAAACTCAAATTACATTTTTGCCATTAGAGCATTATTAATTAATGTATAAACCATTTCATTCCAGAGACTCTAGGCAGTGTACGGAGTCAATCTCAGAACAAAGAATGTAGTTTTAAAAACTACAAAAATGGAAATCAATAACAACGGCACATATTCTATTCTGGCTGTTTAATCACCAAAGACCTTCCAGGAAAACTAGATTTTAATTATTGGGACACTGAAAATGAAGACAGTTCTTGTTACGGGGAGAGGATGTTCCAAAGGAAGAAACAGCTACTAGGAATAACTCCTAAAGTTCCCTTTTTGACAAGGCAGAGTTTCCTTGAAATAGGCTATGTCAGAGATGAGCAGACTTCGAGCCATATCTAATTTTGCAGGGAAAAATAAGCAATTTTAATGCATTTAGAAACAAATAACTAATGCGGTTCCCATAGCTGTCATCAAATTCTATCCTTGCTCCTATGGAATATGAATCTATCTTGCTTGTAATCCCAAAGCCATCTTTAAAGTTAGCTATATTTTCTGTAAAGATCTTCTGCAGTTCAGATTTTAACCTTTAGTCCTATGGTATCCTCAGCTCCAGATGATCATGACCTGGATATCCATTTATTCTATGCCTTAATGGTTATCTGAATTATTCAGGAGTCTGCCTTCATGTGCTTTGTTTTTTTCTGTTGTTGAAGTGAGCAGATTGTCTTGTGCTATTTTTAATGGATTTCTTTTTCAAAGCCAGCAATCAAAATATGCTAGGCTTGTTTAGCACATTTTACTTTCTTTCTGAGGGCTAACATTTAAACTTAATTTCTATATCCCTTCTCAAAAATGAAGTGAAATGTTTGCTTCATACTGACCTATATATAAAATTACAAAATGAAGGAAGACAAGGAAGTTTATTTTATTTTATTTTAATTGTTTGTACAAGATAACAAGTATAGGTAGGAATATAAACATGAACAAAGGAAGTAAACACTGATAAATGGTGACAGTAAGACCGGGAAGGTAGGCATGCTGGTGAACTTATGCACACCCCTTTAAGGACCCCTTAAGAATGGAGTGAGGTCCACAGTAGACAGTTTGAGATTGAAGCCGTGAGGATTTGGGGCTGTAACAATGGAGTCAGGTAGAGCATTCCAGGCATTGACCACTCTGTTACTGAAGTCACATTTTCTGCAACCAAGTTTGAAGCAGTTTACCGTGAGTTTGTATTGATTGTTTGCCCGTGTATTATTGTGGTTGAAGCTGAAGAAGTCATTGACAGGCAAGATGTTGTAGCAGACAATTTTGTGTACTATGCTTAGATCAGACCACAAGCAGTGCAGTTCTAGATTGTCCAAACCCAAAATTTCAAGCCTGGAGACATAGGGAATTCTATTGTGAGTAGAGGAGTAGAGTACTCTACTCTTCTCAAATAATTCCCTCAACACTGTTCAACTATTTACAAAATTTACATTACTATTACTGTTAATCTTCTCACCACTCCTTCTCACCCATCCCCTCCCACTTGACTGTTTCCTAGTATGATTTGATTGTTGATTGTACCCTATGACTATCATTAAGTGTTGTACGTTATGATTCTTGATTCTTAATGAATGTACCTTTTCTTTATGTATACTGAGAGTATTTACACCAAGACAAATTCCTTGTGTGTCCAATCACACACGGCCAATAAAGTATTCTATTCTATTCTATTCTATTCTATTCTATTCTATTCTATTCTATTCTATTCTATTCTTCTCAATAAATACCTCTGAACCCGCTCAATCGTGTTAATGTCTGATATACAGTGTGGGTTCCAGGCAGATGAGCGGTATTCAAGAATTGGTTTGGCAAAGGTTTTGTATGCCCTTTTAACAAATCAATGTTACTGGAGAAGAAGCTTCACAAAATAAGGTTAACAACTCTTATTGCCTTTTGGGCAATATTGTTACAGTGAGTTCTGGGGCTTAGATCATTTCAGATAAGTAGTCCTAGGTCCTTGACAGAGTGGGGGTCATCTATGAGATCATTTCTGCCCAACTTGTAATTTGTATTCTGATTTTTATTGCCAATGTATAGGACAGACCATTTGTTAGTTGAAATTTGGAATTTCCAATTACGCGACCATTCTGACACATAGTCAAGGTTGCTTTATAGGGCAGCAGCATTGTCAGTGGTGTTAAATAATTTTATGTTATCGGTGAAGAGGACGAAGCTGCTTTTAATATGATTACAAAAGTCATTGATGTAAAGCAGAAAGAGTGTGGGTCCTAAAATGCTGCCTTGGGGGACACCCTGTTAACTGGTGCTGGATTTGATAAGACCCTCCCTATTTTGACTATTTGTTGCCTCTTTGACAGGAACGCAGCTATCCACTTGGGCAGTGATCCGGAGATGCTGTAAGAGCTTAGTTTCAACAGTAGTTTGTTGTGCAAGTTGCTAAAATGGACATTTCCAAATTAGACTGCTAGGTAGACATATTAATTTCAAACAGCTGTAACCTTAGCATTGCAATCTAAACATTGCACATAGATGTGCATGGGTTCAATGAGATTTATTCCCTGGTACCTAGCTATTGCAGTTTTAAGTAGTGTGTGTTAATGAATGCTTCTTGAAATGTCCTCTGTTCTTAATGTTTTACATCATACTAAAAAGCAAAGCAACAGCCTCTAGCATCTCAATGATTTACAAGAATGCTTCAGGAACAACAGAGACCCTATGGCATTCCACAAAAATTAAAATGGGGAAGGATACAATTTAATTCTTTGCTAGAAAGTCTGATTTTTACTATACAAAAAAGCAGAGTGAGGGCGGAACTGGCGTCGGGATGATACAGCATGTGATCTTGGAGGTCTGAGATCACTGCCAATATCTTTGCTCCTGGATGGTCCAAGTGGATCTAAACCGTCCCAAAGAGACAGTGAATGTAAAGAGCATATCCTGTCAATCCCAGGGATATCACAAAGTCCCTGGTAGATCCAGGAGAAGCTCTTTTTGCCAGAGGCAAAGAGGCAGCCATTAAAGCTGCTGAAGTTGGGACAGCTCCAAAACGAAAGAGAATGGAAAGAGAGAGTGTGCCTGTTTGGTGAGAACTTTTTCTTTATTTTAAAACTTGAAAGGACACCCTAAGGGAAAGAAAGAATCTGTAAAAGTTTTGACAGAAGTAATTAAGCAGCCATTTTAAACAGGAATGTCAAAGTAATATTTTTATATTTTTTTCTTATTGCTGGATTTTCTACAGATGATCTTATATTTTGAAACTGGACTGTTTTTTTTCTCCTCTTTCTATCTCTTCTTTTCTCCTTTTTGACTTTTTAATAATCTAAGCCAGAGACTCCCTTTTAGTTATTTTTTTTAAATATCTTTTTCTTTTTTTAATTAATTCTTATTATATTTTGCTTGGAAAAGGAGGGGGAAAGTGAAAGCTAAAGAAACTTTGTAACACTGCCAACTAGAGGCTTGGAAATATTCTATTGTTCTTTTGACCAGACAAAGCTGAGAAAGAACTGAGACTTTTTTTCAAGGACATTGCCTGTTTGATAAGATAGAGGGAAGAGCATGGGAGAGTATTATTGCAGGTGAGCTTCTGGGTTTCTATCAATAGCTGAAGTCTGGTGTTGAAGCTTAGGAAAAGGAAAGGTGATAAGTCCTTGGAGAAGAGAGCCTTGGATAATTAAACGAAGTGCAGTGTGCTCTTTTTATTCTTTCTAAGCTGTGCTACCCCCCCTCATCAGTTTACTTTTTTTGTAATAGCTATTTGGATTTTTGGCTCTTTGGAACTTGTCTTTGTTTTTTTTTTCTTGTCTGCTTTTTATTTTAAAGGAAAAGCTTTAGTATTAATGTTTCCCTTCCTTTTCTTTTTAAGGGAGTAGCCTTTTTCTTCTCTCTCCCTTCCTGGTATTTTTGTCTTTCCATCTACCCTCTATATTGGGGTGGGTGTGTGTGTGTTATGCATCCTTTTATATTTGAGACCTCTTAATTGGATTACGGTGTTGAAGAACCTGAAGAATCTTTCCTTTCTTTTTTTAGCCTTTTTCTTCACTTTTTTGCCTTTTTTTAGGATTTTACAACTTTTTCTTTTGTGTGTGTGTTCATGGTGTGTTTATGGTCTTTTCCTTCATCTTTGAATTTTTACTGTCATCTAGCCAACCGATTGGATTAAGGTATACAAGAACCTGAAGAAATTTTTTCTTCTTTTTTTATTATTATTACTATTTGGCTTCTTTTTTCCTACTATTTTTATTTGGAACTGCAATTGGTTATTTCACAACTGGATTAAGCTCTAGAAGAACCTGAAGATTTTGAATTCCTCAAAATGAGTAGGAAGTTAACAGCTCCTGGTTCTTCAACTTCTACTTCTTCCTCTCCACCATCTGGAGGACAACATTCAATATAGACAATGTTAAGGCAAGAAAAAGAAAAAGAAAAAGTGACCCTGCAGATGATTATGCAAGGAATTCAAAATATTCAAACAAGATCAGAGAATATTGAAAAGAGAACAGAGAACATTGAACAAAGAACAGTGAAAAAGTGAAAAAGTGGAGAACATCCAACAAATGATGATAAAGTATGATGAGGGACTCCAAAAAATTGAAGAAGAAAAACAAAGAGACAAGAAGATTTGAGACATTGATAACAGATTAACTGTGGTTGAACAAGATAAAAGTGGTATGCTGAGGTGGGAGATGGACAGATCAGAATTTTATCTTAGATTCCAAAACATAGAGGAAGAAAAAGGACAAAATCTAGCTGAGATAATGATAGAAATATTGGCTGAAGCTTTGGAAATAACTGAAGAGATGATGATGGATGGAATAGATGAGGTTTATTGAGTCTTCACAAGATATGCGATGAGAAATTAGCAGAAAAAATTAGAGGTGCTAAACAGAACTACTTTGAAGATGCAGATAAACAAGGTAGATGGTTAGCATATAAATTGAGAAAGGAGAAAGAATCAAGGAAAATATTGCAATTAATAGATGACCAAGGCCAAGTTTGCTATGGTAGTAAAGAGAAGAAGGAAATCATTCAAGACTATTATGGGAAACTATACACACAAGAGAATATTGATGAGGAAAGAGTTAAACAGTATTTACAGAATGCTAATTTACCCCAGATACCTAAAGAGATTTAAACAATGTTAGAAAGCAATATAACGATGATGGAGTTAACTGAAGCACTTAAGAAGCAAAATAATGGAAAGGCACCAGGCCCAGATGGACTTCCAGCAGAATTTTACAAAACGCTACAAGAATCATTGAACTTTCCATTGCTAGAAGTTATAAAGTTATGTTAAAGAAGAAGATACCTAAATCATGGTCAGAAGCTTATATCACACTTGTTCCAAAAGAGGAGACCGATCCATTACAAATCAAGAACTATAGACCTATTTCCCTACTAAACGTAGATTATAAAATCTTTGCTTCAATATTGGCAGAAAGACTTAAAAAATATTTAAATAATTTTATCCATCCTGATCAAAATGGATTTCTGCCAAAGAGACAAATTAAAGACAATATGAGAGTAATCTTGGACACCTTGGAATACTACGAGGCACATCCTGAAAAACAAATGGCTCTGATATTTCTAGATGCACAGAAGGCATTTGATAATGTGAATTGGCGATTCATGTTATTACTGCTGGAACAGATGGGCTTTGCTAGAAAATTTATTCAAGCAATAGAAGCTATATATCATAAGCAGACGGCAAAGATAATGATAGAGGGAGAACTGACAGATTCTATCGATACAAGAAAAGGAACAAGACAAGGGTGCCCACTATCACCTCTGTTGTTTGTGTTAACTTTGGAAGTGCTAAATAGAAATATTAGAGATGAAAAGAATATAAAAGGGATGAAAATTAAAAAGGAAGAATTTAGGTTGCAAGCATTTGCAGATGATCTGGTTTTTATCTTAGAAGACCCACTAGAAACGGCATCAAAATTGATAGAAAAGATAGAGACATATGGAAAGGTGGCTGGTTTGAAAATAAAGACAAGACAAAGATCTTGACAAAGAATATGCTATCAAGACAAAAGGAAGAATTGACAGACCTGTTGAAAATTCAGGTCACGAATAAGATCAAGTACTTGGGGATATACTTGACAGCAAGATGCAGTACATTAAAAGAGAATAATTATATCCAACTTAAACAGCAGATAGCGCTAGACTTGGCGAAATGGGAAAATTTACAACTGTCATTAATAGAGAGAATATCAACAATCAAGATGAATATATAACCCAGAATTTTATATTTGTTTCAAACAATTCCAATTAGGCTTGGAAAAGACTACTTTGAAGATTTAAATAAAATTGTGTTGAAATATATATGGCAAGGCAAGAAAGCGAGAATAAAGTTAAAACTTTTGCAAGATGCTAGAATAGGAGGAGGATTTGGTTTGCCTAATTGGGAGTTGTATTACCAAGCTAGAAATTTGATGTGGGTTAAGGAATGGATAACATTAAGAAATACTAGATTGTTAACTTTAGAAGAACCTGTTTTTGGGTGGCATGCTTTTTTCTGGTATAAAGGAACTAAAATACAGAGGTACTTTAGAAGACATTATATACGGGAGTCTCTGTGGTTAAACTGGGAGAACATTAAAAGACAATGTTATTTGAAAATTCCAGTCTGGCTATCGACTATTGAAGCATTTTCTTATCCTATAATATACAAAAAGGAACAAACAGTTAGATATTGTGAAATATTGAATGAAAAGGGTGAACTTAAATCTATACAAAAACTAGAGGAACAAGGTATAAAGATGAATTGGTTTTCATATGTGCAAATACATTCAAGGTATGACAAAGATTCTAAAACAGAAGGTTTCTATGACAAACTGACTGACTTAGATAAGATTTTGACAGGTACTGATGAAAAGGTGATTTAAAAATTGTATGGATATTTATTAGAAATTAAACTAGAAGAAGAACAAGTTAAAAAAACAATGATTGCTTGAGGGGAAGAATTTTGGATATGGGATTGATCTAGAGAAATGGCAAAAATTGTCATCTCAAAATTATAAAATGACAATGTCAACAGCATATAAAGAAAACTTGTATAAGATGTTTTACAGGTGGCATTTTTTCCCAACAAGAATAGCAAGAATGTTCAAGAATAAATCCGAAAAATGTTGGAAATGTCATCAGACACCTGGCTCACGCTACCATATGTGGTGGATTTGTGTGGATGCTAAAAAATACTGGACTAAAATCCACACATGGTTGGAAAAAATGACAAAAAAACATATAGATTTGAAACCAGAGATATTTTTATTGGGAATTTTACCTGAAATATATACTAAAGACTTGAAATACCTGATTGTAAATGTATTAACAGCGGCTAGGATTGTATTTGCTAAAAACTGGAAAAATGAGAAAATACATCACAGGAGGAAATCATTAAGAAAACATTGGAATGTGCTGAAATAAGTAGATTGACATTTGAAATTAGAGAACAAGATGATAAACAATTTTATAAAATTTGAGAACTATTCTATCAATGGTTAGACAATAAAATATAGTAATGAAATATGTAGACTTTCAGAAAATAATAAATATATAAAGATGTATTCTTTTCTTATTATATCTACAAAATGATTCTAGGATAGATCTGGGATGATAATATGAATTGTCATAAAACAAATTAAGTAAAATATGATCATTTTGTAAAACATGAATGAATAAAAGTATAGTCAAATGATTGATTAATAATGATATTAAAGTATTTAATATCTGATTGAAAATACGAGATTATATACAATGTAGTTATAATTGAAGACAAAATGGAAGCACAAAACTATTTGTAAACCAACTGGCACACTGTATGTACATATATGGAAGATGACTTGATGTTTTTATGTTTGTTTGTTTATGTTTGTTTTAAAAACCAATAAAAATTTAAAAAGAAAAAGAAAAAAGAAAAAAAGAAAAATATAAATATATAAAAAAAAAGCTGAGATAAAATATGCCAGTTCTGACCATATGTCGTAATAAGAGACATTCTCTTTCTTTAGTAAATGCTATACCTGAAGGTGAAGAGGTGATTAACCCTTTAAAGCAGTGATACCCTTATGTGATTTGCTACAGCAACTGCATCTTTTTCAAATTAACACAAAATTCTGGAGGAAACACTCAGAACTGCTGCATAGAATTTAGTTTATGTATCCCTTCCAAATGACTTTCAAAGTGTTTCCATCCCTATTAAAGAGTGAGGATTAGTTCTGAAAGAGAAGGAAATAATTTTCTTTCCATTGTGTCTTGCTGCAGTTCTTAAGCATTACAAGAAGCATAATCCTAGTTGAAAAAGCAGCCATATGCACTATTGGTCTACTATAGCATCACCTATGTGTAACTGGCCACTAATACTAAAGTGTTCTTAGAAATCTATCATGTTATTCTTTCTTTGCTCTTTGCCGTCAACTCAGAGATGATAGTACTCTTATGGACTTGATGGCTATGTCTGTTCTTCAGATTGGAAAATGATACCACCAAAACCTGAAAGATAGGTTTGTCAAGATTCATCTTCCCAAATTGTTTATGTCATATAGCTTTGGTTCTTTCTAGATAGGCAGGAAGATCTATGATTTATTATTTTGTTTCATGGAGAATGAAATATTGAAAATCTGTTAAAAGATCCAGCTGCTTGGGCTTCTCATATTTTTCTGGAATCCTTATTGAAGCTAAATTTATGGATGCTGCTGTCCATTTTAAGTGCTCATTGTATTCTCTGCAGGTGCCGGAGTATACTCCCCATGCTTTCACTAGCTGCTCTCTCCATCCAATTAAGTTAAGAATGTCCAAAGGTAAGTATTTGAGAGGAAAGCTTTTTTTTCCATTTTGGTAATCCATGTTGTAAAATGTTTCCACTATAGCCACATTGTAAATTGACATACTTTGAAATCTATTTCATGTGAGTGCCATTTACATTCTTTGCCATTTTTCAGAGTGACCCCCCAAAACCTCCTAAGCCTGATTTAAGGTATTCCAATTCTATAATACACATTTTTTAAATCTTGTAGCCAGAAATAAGTTGACTAATGTATTCAGAATAGATTACTCTCGGGTGAATGATTATATATGTTTGCAAGTTTAGGCTGGGATTCTGGAATATACCTATATAGGATAAATTCAATTTATACTTATTTATGAATTAATCATTGAACAGGATTTATTTATTTATTTATTTATTTCTCAATTTTCATAGAAAGTATACTGAAGAAATATTTTCCATATAAGATGTGGATGCTTTAATTAATAGCAGATAATTTCTGTATACTTGATGAATGGAATGAAAACATATAATCTAACTCCACAACTGTGCAAGATCATATGTAAAAAAGTTTATCTTCTGTATTTTATGCACTGTCCAATCCCTCCACACAATTTATAATTTACTAACAACCCTAAATACTCATCTGCTGTATTTTTAGTACCTCTAAGGGAGAACTAACACTTTCTTTTAAATTGAAAAATTTCAGTCTGAATATATATGACCTTAAAACCACTCAGTTTGATATATGGCATTAAAACCACTTGGTTCAAAAAGCAAACTGTATCAACTAAGCTTGAATGGATATGTTTATGCAATTTAATCAGTCCTTGAATAAGATTTAAGAAGATGTTATAACTTTGGAAATACATTCTGATGAAACAAAAGGGACTTGACCTTTAATAAATATGAAAAACCTTTGATAGCAGAGCAGAATTAAGTTTTTCTGGAACTTGTTAAATTGAAAACAATATTATCTTACAGGTATCATAAGATAAAATTTGTTTCAAGATTAAATTTGGGCTAACTCATATTTTCTTTGCTTGCTTTGCTTACACACCATTTGTCTGTAATCATTTTAGTTAATACTAGATTA
Organism: Pseudonaja textilis; assembly: GCF_900518735.1. Next base: position 495,266 of record NW_020769329.1, on the reverse strand, counting down.
ATTTGTTTGTGTTCACAAAATTCAGAGAATGACACTGGCGACTTTCTGCACAAAAATGGTTATAAAGGAAATTAAATTATTCCAAAGAACTAAATGTGTTATAACGTATTGAATTAAACCGGAATGCAAATTCAAACAAACAAGCTTACAGTATTTTTTGAAGCAAAAGAAGCTACTTTGTAGGGAAAGAGTTATTAAAAAGTAAATATTTACTCTATACTGAGGAACTAAGCAAATATGCACTTGACTTGTTACAGCTATCCTGGTTAACTATTTCAAAATATGACTTAATAAATTTAACATAGCAGAAATATTTTTGATTATAAACCTGTACTAAAATATACATCCTAATAGTACTCTTTCTTCCATCCTTGGTCTCCAAACTCTGATGAAAACATAAAAGCAGTTTCAATTTTCCTGTGCTTGCTCACACATATGTTTGCATGTGTGCTGAGTATATGTTGTCCAAGGTTTTTGATCACATGTGTGGAAAGGGAACTTCATGAGGACAGTGGTGACACCCAAGCAGGAAAAGCCCAAAGGGAACATCAGGCCAGCCATAAAACAAACTTGCATAGGAAAAGAGATTTAATAAAAGGTATTGAAAGAAGCCCCCTAGATAAAAGCCAAGTAATTAAGAAAGCTAGGGAAACAAGAAAAAGAAATCCCTTATGTCGTATATCTCATACGCACAAAGGACGCGAGTCGGTGACTTGGCTCAGCTCTTTATTAGGGTATAACACAAGTGGGGGAAATGGGGAAGAAGCGCGGCTTAAAAACTCTCTCTGCTGAGTGCTGCGGCCAATCGGGTCGTTTTGAATCGCCCGCGATCGGCTCAGCCAATCGCGGTCGATTCCGAACGACCAATCAGTGCCGCGCACTCAGCCAATCCGGTGGCCGTGCGCTTTAGCCAATCTGGGCTGCCGGATTTCGAGTATTCAAATGTCTGTACAGAACACCCCTCCCCTCTTGGTTTGGTCCTACGTAACGTAGTCCCGTAAGTAGGCGGGGCTCCGTATTTTCCGACTTGACTTGCGCTGGTCAGTTGTCTCTTGGCTGTCGGCCGGTTCGGGTGGGACTCCTGTCGCTCTCCGCCTCGTTGATGGAACCGCCTGGAAGGGTGAGTCAGGCCTCTCGCCGCGGCTCCCTCCTGGTCTCCCCGGGTTGGTCGAGCTGCTGGCTTCGCTGCTCCCGCTCGGCTTTTCCGGGCTGGTTGAGCTGGCTTGGCTGCTCCCGCTCGGGCTTCCGGGGCCGGTTGAGCTGGCTCGGCTGCTCCTTCCAGGCGAGGCTTCGAGTGGGTCGCTCTCCGGTTCTTCAGGTGGTGAGTACTGCTGGTTTCTTCTTGGGTGGGTTTGTTCTTTTTGTTCTTTGGGGTCTTCCCTCCCCTCTTGGTTGGTGTTTTGCCGGTTCCTTTCAATGTCTGGTGTTTGCGTGTCGGTTGTATTTCCCGCGGTGGTTCTTGATCTCAATTGGTCGATGTGGCGTTTCCACGCTCGTCCGTCGGTAGTTTGAAGGCGGTACGAGTGTGGGCCTGTTGCTTGGGTGATCGTTGCCGGTATCCAGAGGGGGTCCCCGGTAAGGTTTTTTGCGTAGACCCTGTCTCCCGGTGCGAATGTTCTGTGTTTGCTGGTGGAGTCAGGGGGTCTTTCTGGGTTGTATGTGGGGTGCAGGCGGTCGAGCGGTGATCGCAGTTTCCTCCCCATTAGTAGCTCCGCTGGGCTCTTGTTCGTCGTAGTGCTCGGGGTTATGTGCTGAATTAGTAGCATCCGGTTTATTTTGTCTTGTATGTCCCCGGTTTCAATCTTTTGGATGGTCTTTTTTGTGAATTGGACCATTTTCTCCGCCCTTCCGTTCGCCGCCGGGTGCGCCGGTGCCGTTAGTGCATGTCGGATCCCTCGTTCTGCCAAGAATTTCTCGAAGGGTAGCGCGGTGAACTGGGGGCCGTTGTCTGACACGATGACATCGGGAAGGCCGTGGGTTGCGAAGAGCTTACTGAGTTCTCTGATGACGGCGTCTGTGGTAGTTGTCTTCATGTTACTTACCTCCAGCCAGTTGGAGTAAGCGTCTACGGTTACCAGGAAGGTGTGTCCTCTGGTTGGTCCCGCGAAATCTACGTGGATTCGGGACCAAGGCCCCCGAGGGGTTTCCCATTCCAGGATCGGGGCGGCGGGGGGGTTTGGTCTTGATTCCTGGCACTGCTTGCAGGAGGCCACCCAGGCTTCGATCTCCTTGTCCATCCCTGGCCACCAGGCGTGACTTCTGGCCAGGGCTTTTGTCCTAACGATGCCGGGGTGCCCCTCGTGCAGCATGCTCAGGACTTCTTTTTGTAATTTTTCTGGGACTATGACTCTATCCCCCCACAGTAGACAGCCTTTCTGCGTTGATAGCTCTGTTTGTCGGTTCCGGTAAGCTTTGAACTCGTTGTCCACGTCCTTCTCCGGCCACCCTTTTCCCACCCATCTTAGGACCTGCGCCAGACGTTTGTCTTTATTGGTTGCTAGAGCAATGTCTGACGCGGTCAGGGGTAGGTTGGGTAAGGTCTCGATGCTCAGGGTGGATGTGGTGGGTGCTGGGTCAGCGTCCATGGTGGGCAAAGGTGTGCGGCTGAGGGCATCTGCGTGCGGGATTGACTTACCGGGGCGGTGGATTAGCCGGTAATTGTAGGCGGCGAGAAATTCGGACCACCTTGTCATTCTTGGGGAGAGGATGATTGGGGTGGCCCGGTCTCCCGCCAGTATTCCCAGCAGCGGTTTGTGGTCCGTGATTATGGAGAAGGTCCTGCCGTAAAGGTATTCGTGGAATTTCTTTACGGCTGCAACGATTGCTAGAGCCTCTTTGTCCAATTGGCTGTAGTTTCTTTCGGGTTTTGAAAGGGTCCTTGAGAAAAAAGCGATGGGTGCTTCTTTCCGGTCGGCGAGGGTGTGGCTGAGGGAGGCTCCTACGCCGAAGGGTGATGCGTCGCACGTTACCGTGATGGGGAGTGTTTCGCTGTACTGGATGAGGACAGCGTCCGATGTGAGAAGGTCCTTGGTTTTGTTGAAAGCGTCCTCTTCTCGTCTCCCCCACGTCCAGGTGGCTGCCTTGTCGAGCAGCCTATGCAACGGTTCTGCCACGGTCGCCTTTTGGGGCAGGAAAACATTGTAGAAATTAATCAACCCCAGGAACGCTTGTAACTCAGTTTTATTTGTGGGTTTCGGGGCTTCTTTGACGGCTTTTATTTTGCCCTTGGTGGGGTGGATTCCGTGCTGATCTAGTAGGTACCCCAGGAATTCGACCCGTGCCGTGCGCAGTTGGCATTTCTCCCTCTTAACTTTTAGTCCTGCACTTTGGAATCTTTGCAGCACTTCCCTTAGGCGGCCCTCCAATTGTTTCTGGTCGGCCGCGGCTACCAACACGTCGTCAAAATAGGGTACTACCCCTTTTATGCCCCGGAGGAGCCTCTCCATTAGGCTTTGAAATACCCCCGGGGCTACGCTGACTCCGAATTGGAGCCTCTTGCAGCGGAATGCCCCTCGGTGTGTGACTATGGTCTGCACTTCTGCGGTTTCCTCGTCGACCGGCAGTTGCTGGTAGGCTTGGGCCAGGTCGAGTTTGGCGAAAACCCTGCCCCCCCCAGTGAGTGTAGAAGGTGTTGCACTACTGGGACGGGGTAGGCGCTTTGTTGTAGCGCGCGGTTCAGGGTGGCCTTATAGTCCCCGCAGATTCTCACCGACCCATCTGGCTTTATCGGGGTGACTATAGGGGTCTCCTATCGGGCATGGTCCGTTGGCTCGAGGACTCCCTGTTCGATGAGCTTATTTAATTGCTCATCGATTTTGGGGCGGAGGGCAAAAGGCACTCGCCGGGGTTTGAGGCGGATAGGGGCAATGGTGGGGTCAAGGCTGAACAATATTGGGGGCCCCCGGTACTTGCCTAGGTTTCCGTCGAAGACTTCTTGGAACTCGCGCACGAGCTGCTCCTCCCAGTCCGCCTCGGCGACGTGGTTGGTGCCGGTCACTTCTAGTCCCAACGGCGCGAACCATTGAAGTCCCAGGAGGCTGGGGCGGTCTCGTTCGACGATGGTTAGGGGTAGTATTTCGGTGCGCCCTTTAAATGTGACCTTGAAGTGCCCGATCCCTACCACGGGGATGCGATTCCCTTGGTAGTCTTTAAGGATGAGCTTCTGGCTCTCCAGCTCGTGCCGTCTCATGGATGGTACTAGCCTCTTAATTTCCCGCCACGCGACCATGGATAGGTAAGATCCGGAGTCGACTTCCATTTTGCAGGGGCGGTCTTCGATGGCGACTTCCACGTGGACCTTCCGGCCCTCCCAGTTGGAGGAATGGCCAACGATGACCGTCTGGTGCGTTTCCTCGCGCGGGCGGTTTTCGTTGAAACGGCGGCTCCTTGCTTCCCGGCTCCAACGGCTCTCACTATCCCGGTCGCGGTTCCTTGGGGGGGTGTTGTCGCATCTGGCATTGTCGCGCCTCCGTGGGCTGCCGTCTCGGTGGCGGGGGCTGTGGTTCCGTTTGAAACGGCAGACCTTGGCGATGTGGCCCCGCTTGTCGCAATGCCGGCATATTGCATCAAAGAACCGGCATTCCGACCTCGGGTGTTCGCCGCCACAGCCGGCGCACTGGAACTTTGATTTTCGGTTCCGTTGCTCGCGCCGGTCGCGTCCCGTCTGCAGTCGGTGGATGTCCTCCTCGTTGTCCTCTGAGTCGGAGGGGGATTCGAGATCGCCGTGATGTGTGGAGGCAGTTGCTCGATGGTCGAATCCGGACTGGTTCTCGGGGGTCGCGGTCGCTTCGGTCATGGCGGGTCGCTCTGCTGTGCCGGCTTGCCGCAATTGGGCCGCTGATTTCCGGGTCGCTTCTGCTGCGGTGGCTTCAGCAAGGGCGTCAGCGAGGGAGATGTCGCCCTTTGCCATGATCCGGCTCTGCAGGACGGGGTCCCGGAGGCCGAGGACGACGCGGTCCCGCAGGGCTTCATCGAGATCGGTGAACCCGCACAGGCCCCCGAGGTCTCTGAGGTCGGCCACAAAGTTGCTGACGCTCTCCCCTTGCTTCTGATCGCGGCGGTAGAATTCGTGCCGGCGGATAAGGGTGGGCACGGCGGGTGCGTAGTGGCTCCTCAGCAGCGGTTCGAGATCAGCCCAGTCCATGGCCTTTACATCGAGCGGCTTGGCGAGGGCTTTTGCCATTTTAAACACTGCGGGCCCGCAGTGTGTGAGGAAGACGGCCCTTTTCCTCTGCCCATTCACGTCCTTGAGGTTGCTACTCTCCAGGAACATGAGGAATCGGTCTATGTACGATACCCAATCCTCCGTAGCTTGGTTGAAGGGAGCGGGTGGCACGTTGCCGCTGGCCATGCTGCCGGTTGCGGTTCCGTGGGCCACGTGCGGTGTGGGACTTGTTTTAAAATCCCACCTTCGTCGCCAGTGTCGTATATCTCATACGCACAAAGGACGCGAGTCGGTGACTTGGCTCAGCTCTTTATTAGGGTATAACACAAGTGGGGGAAATGGGGAAGAAGCGCGGCTTAAAAACTCTCTCTGCTGAGTGCTGCGGCCAATCGGGTCGTTTTGAATCGCCCGCGATCGGCTCAGCCAATCGCGGTCGATTCCGAACGACCAATCAGTGCCGCGCACTCAGCCAATCCGGTGGCCGTGCGCTTTAGCCAATCCGGGCTGCCGGATTTCAAGTATTCAAATGTCTGTACAGAACACCTTACAAACAACAGGTCCTGCCAAATCAGCAAAACAGATAGACAAAAGACAAGAAATAAATTCCATAGCAGACAGGAGATTGCCACCAAACAAATATAAGAAAACATTAGAATGAAACTGATAATCCAATCAAACCACCCCGTGGAGTTTACCCTCCAGCGGAAATGAAGACAACCCCCGACAGGATTTAAAACATTAAGAAATACAAACACAAGCACACACACACAAAAGGAGAAAAAGGTATAAAAATCAGGGGTTTATTATACAAAGATGGCTAGCCCCTTGCTATCTCTTGCCTTCCTGAAAAATAAACCAGCTTCCAAGCAGTTGTCTGTGTCCTTGCACTGGAGTTCTCCCAGCAGGAAAAGTGAGTCCTCAGAAGAAAGGCATTTTCCAGCCTTTCAACACATGTACAGCATCTGTATCTAACAAGATTAGTCACATAAAGTCTGCTCTGATATTCCAGTCAGTGTGTAAAAATTGGAGTTAGTTAATTAGCAGACCTACTTCATGAATTCAAAGAACTGGAAGAAGAGAGATTGCATTACTATTACCATTTTCTTTGCTGGAATGTGAGCTAATAATAATTATTCAAAAGAAATCATATTCCTGGTGCTTAGAACTCTAAATTGTAAATACAAAGTGCCAGTTTTACTCTTGAAAATAAACAGACAAAACTATCCTATGAGATCTCCAAGAGGACTGTGAAAGAGATGGGCACATGTTGATACTTGATGTATTTACAAAGCTTACCTGGTTGGATTTTGTATTTTACTACCAAATAGCAAAGGATTAATAGTTTATTTTTTTCCCTTTAAGGAGAAGGCTAGTCTCACTTGTTTCCCCAAAGCTTCTTTGGCTTTCTATGAAATTGAATATGGTCTTCTCTCTCTTATGGTCATTATCCAAACTCCTTTGTAATTTCAATGTAGCCTATCTAGCCATCTCTCATATTTCAATTAAAATAAGTTGTCTACACCATTCTTTTGATATTTTATTTGTGTCTCTCTGTTGTTTTTCAAACAATCCTCCAGCTCAATTTGTAAATTCAATATTTCTATCTCTTTCTTGTAAGTCATTATTTATCATTTTATTTAGAGAATTCTCTTTAACATTTTTTTTATTCCCTTCAGCAATATAGGTTAAGTTATTCACATAGTTTTGAGGTCCCAGATCCTAAATTTCCTTCAAGATAATCCTTTGGTGTTTCCTAGTGGTTAACTTCAAAGCCTTCCTATCAGCAACTTGTAAACACAGAAACTCTTTCCCCCAGGAGAGGATTTTTTTTTTATTTAACTTTCATGATTTTTTCTTAAATCAGTTTCATCCAAATTCTTAACATTTAAACACTAAAACAGCATTGTACTCAACTTTTTGCTTTTACTCAACTACAGTGTATTACAAAAAATTAGAAACTTGTTATACAATACAAAACTTGCAAAGCTGAAAATGCAAATTGAAAAACTGAATTGAAAAACTTTTTTCTTTTAAAACAGTTTAAAGCAGGACCCTCCCAATGACTGTAAAGCTTGCAAATCCTGAAGGGTTTTCAATCTTAAGAAGGCAATAAAAAGAAAATTGAACTTCAAGGTTAAAAATGTTGAAGCCACGTCAAATTCTGGGTTCTTAAAAAAAAGCTATATTAACAGCTAAGAACATGACAAAATCTAAAATTCCCATGTGACCACAAGTGGCTTCATTTATGCTGTCAACTAACCAAACCAAACCAAACCAAACAAAACAAAACCCACATCTGTCCAGAATGCAGGAGGATGATCTCAAGATTTATTCTCATTCCAGAGAGAATTAGCAGTCTGGATCTTATATCTAGTTGCTTTCTGGTTGCAATGTCTTCTGCAAAATATGGACTGTCTGTTTGCCCACCTCACTGAAAACGTTCTCCACAAGCTGGACAGCCTTTCTTTCTATCTCTTTCTTGTAAGTCATTATTTATCATTTTATTTAGAGAATTCTCTTTAACATTTTTTTTATTCCCTTCAGCAATATAGGTTAATTTTGCCTATCCCACATAACAAAATTACAAACTGCTCCCACCTCTGAAAAAGGCTTGTTGCTTGAAAACCAAAATTCCCATTTTCCCTAAAAGTTATTGCCAAAAATGGAAGATGGCAAGGCATAATATGTTGGGAATTAGTCTCCATGTCTGATGATCAGTGGCTGGGAAAGGGGTTCCAGTCAACATAACACTGCAATATAATGTGATATAATGTAATGAACAGCTTTTGAGAGAAATGGTCTATGTACAAACTCCTTTTAGAAACTTTCAGAAATTGTGCTATGTTTTATCAAGTGCTTTCCCCAAAAGAAAAAGAAATGATTATTAATTCTCCCCAGTCTGCAAATATAAAAACCAACTGTTAAAATCAAACAATTTTCCATTTCTTACTAAGTAGAACTCTATGTGGTTTATACAACCACATACAAAAATTTGTAGTTCTTATGTATAAAAAATAAAAATAAAAATATATTCAGTAATGAAGAACAGAGAGACATCAGTAAAAGGAAAAAGAAAAGGCAATGCTAATGCATTGATAAAAAATATTTTAATTTTACTTGATAAGCTATGTAGCAGAACAACTCTTCACTGGACTGTGAAATATGAATTGACAGAGAAGTTAACTTTCCTCCAAGCAAGTTAACAAATATAGCTTTAACCCGATTTTTCATAACTTTAAAGAAGTATCAGAAATCTTCCTACATCCCAACTTCAGCTGTTAATAAAAAAGTTTGCACTTTCATAAACCCCAAGGAGCTTAGAGAATCTATATAATTTCCCCAAATAATACCTGAAGAAATTTCAGGGAGAATAAAAGAAAGCCTACATTTGTGTCCAGCAGTTAAAAATATGAAACTCTTGTATAGTTTTTAAAGCTGTTTGGTAAAATCTGTTCCTTTGGACTTTTACTGTGAATTTAATTTGCCTTTGTGAGTTTAAAGCAGATATTCTCTCCCTCTCTCTCTTTCTCTCTCCCGCTCCCTCCTTCCCTCCCTCCCTCTGTGTGTGTGTGTGTTTTCACACAGATTTAGTGATGGAACTTTACTGAGGCTATCAATGACAAATAGAAAGCCAGAATCACCTTGAGGCAATGGAAGTGCCATGTTATTCTCCTAAATAACTGTCACTAATTTAAAAAGGAACCCTCTACAGATTACCAGGTTGAACAAAGCATCAAAGTAGAAAGTGCCCCAGGCAAATTCTAGGAGGTTGTCAAGAGAAGTTCCTGGAAAAATTGAACAAATAAGCACAAATTTTGTAGTCTTCAAGGGGCTATGACAGATTAAAGTTCACCAGCATAGTCTACTGGTAACTGAAGAATTCAGTGATATTATTAGATAGGATATTTTCTCTTTTAGTTGTTGATTTATGAACTAAACAGCTGGTTTTATTCATTCCTGGGAATTAAAAATGATCTGTTGATTTATTATTAACTGCTAATATTTCTGCTGTCCTCCTGTGGTACTGCTGACCCAGGTCCTGCTGCACTGTCTTATCATTGTAAGGAGTGTTTCCTGAAGGGAAGAAAGGAATCAAGTGAGAATTCTAACTGCCCAGTGAAAGCCAGCAGGCACTATTTTGGGAATCAGCAAAATAGGAAGATTATGTGGGTGGATGATCATTTTACTGATAATGATAAAAGTATAATTTGTTACTACAAGCACCTAGGTCTCAGGCTGAAAGATACTCAAGACATTATTGAACAGCTGAGGCTTTTTCAGAATATTAATAGTGTTGATGATATAGCCAGATTAAAGTCTTCAGGATGTTGTCATAAAGGAAAAGATAATTCAAATCTGCAAAGACAGAATTACAGAGGAAACATGAAATATAAGAAACGTGAACATGGGAAAGCTCAACAAAGTGAGAAATAAAATAAATGCAAGAGAGAGAGAGATTACTTTCATAGTCAGAAAGAATATATAGTCAATATAGTGCTTAGATAAAATGCAGTCAATCTTTTTCTGAGATTTTATCAAGTTTATGCCCCAACCATTAATGCAGAAGAAAAGGAGTTGTGTGGGTTTTATGATTGAGTTCAATATGAAATCAACAGAACATGTGAGTACTATGTGCTGCTTATGATTGAAGATTGGAATGCCAAAATTGGAAATAATAAGGAAGAAAAGGTGGACCATCTGGCCTGAAACACAAATGAAGCAGGAGAATGATTTATCCATTTCTGCCAGTCCAATTATTTCTTCATTGCTAACACATTCTCAGAAAACCAAATTGAAGCCTTTATCACCAGATGGAGTATACAGAAATTAAAATGACTATATAATTGGGCAGAGGCAGCATAGAAACAGATAAAAAAAACTACTCAAGTGCAAGTTAAAGCAAAAGACCAAAGCCAGCCAGTTTCCACAATATAATCTTGAACATATAATGGCCATTTTCAAGGGGAATAGCAGAAATCTCTTTGAAGTCCTGAACCTCATTGGTAGGGGGTTAAAAAAAACAGTGGAATAAATCAAATTATTAAGGATCAATGTGAAAAGAGATCAAGAAATGGAAGAAAGTAAACTGGATGTCAGCACAGAATGGAAATTGCTGAGACTGAAGAATGGAAAAAGTCAAGACAAACAAAGATCTCAGAAAGAACCTTAACAAAGAATTTAACATAGATGTTAGCAGAGAAAAGAAGCATTATAAAGAATCAGAAACAGACACAGAAAACAAGGAAACTTCCAGAAGGTTTCTGAACTCAGAAAGAAATGTTGACCTTACATTAGTGTGCTACAGGACAAGAATTAATAATTTATTCAAACATGATCAAACAAAACTGGAAATAATCTTCTGAAATTCTGTAAAGTAGAAATGTAGAAATTCTGTAAAATAGAAATCCAACCCATATAAGAAAATATTTCTTATTTACTAGAGTCTCTGGCATTAGAAAATGAAGTTAGATTTTTTAAAAACAAACTTTAGTACCTACCAAATTGGAGGACCACAGGAATTGATGAAATATCTAAAGAAATGTGACAAGCACAAGAAGAAGAATCAAGAAAGAAACCAACTAAATTTTGTCAATATGTCTGGAAAAATGATACAGTAATCAATAGATTGGAAGAGGTCAATCTACATACCAAAGAAAGGAGACTTAACTAAATGTGGAAACTATCACACCATGTCTTTAATTTCAAATGCTACAAAATCATGCTTAGGATCATTCAACACTGATTGAAACCTTACATGGAAAGGGGAAAATGCCAAATGTTTAAGCTGGTTTTAGAAAAAGTTGGAGAACATGAGACATTATTACTAATAGATGCTGGATAATTGAGAAAGCCAAATGATACAAAAAGAAATATAGTCCCTATGTTTTGAGACATCATATACTTTGGGCTGTTTTTCAACAGTAAAATTTAATTGTTAATCATAATACAACAGCAAATGCATCTGCAAGGGGTTAACTAGAGGACAGGTGAAATTATGTGCATCATAACCTAATTGTGCAAATCATTCAATTACTTCCTTCATTTTGTGGAGACCAAATAACGCAAGGAAGTAATTTGTGTAATTTGTACAATGTCATAAGGTTGTACACTGTGATTTTGGCATCATTTTACCTTTCACAAAATACAATAGGATAACCAATTTAATATGCCAATAGAGAAGGTATTGCTACTTTTACTTTAAGGTTACAAGATTAATAATTTAATGTGCAGGAGAACTAAGTGTTCAATAATAAAATTGCTTTCAGCAGATTTTAAAATCTCAGGGGGAAAAAACCCTCAAATCTAAAATTTAGCCACTTTTGTTGTTGATCATATAGGTTAAGATTTTTTAAAAAAACAAACAAACAGAGCCAAGAAGTTTTGTGTTACACCAGAATAAGAGTAACCACCAATGCATTTTCTTCTAAAAGTAATTTCCAGTATGAAGGCCAATATTGTAGAAAACAGAAATAGCCTACTTCTCTTTGCTGCATAGAATGTCCTGAAAATTAAAGTAAAACTGTATTGATGGTCAACATGAGTCAGGCTGTTAGGGCAATTGATTATTTTTCATCTCAGTTGTTGGGAAATTATTAGCATGCATCCTGTTAGGCATTGCCCAGATAGTCATGATATTCAGAATTTAAATGGAAGAGACTGAAGAGGTTCTGTCTAGCCGAATCTGTTTCAATTGCAAATAATTTTTTTCCCTTCTAAAATATGTGAGCAAATCTGTTCTTGTGTGGAAAGGTCACATATGACTAATAATAGGATGGCAAGACAGATGACAGCAGTTTTCAAGATGTAATTAAGATGGAGAATTTTGAGAGGCCTGTGGTATTTTGCTATTCCCCCACTGTAGATGATAAACTCAATTGGCTGCTCACGTATCATTTTAATATCACATTAGAAACTATCACGGTTTATTTTGGGGGATGGAAATTGTTTTCTGGATGGAGGGGGAGAAAACTAATATTTTATAACACACTTGTATCTCTAAAAGGAATCTGTGGAAAATATAATTTGAATTTATCATTTTCCATGACATTTTTTGGTTGTATCCCAACTTTTCAATAGTTTTAACTAATATGATTTCTTAGACCAATACATCTGCAGATAATCCCACCATTTTTCATTTTAACCATTTGTTAAGTAATACATTTCTATTAAAAATTTTCATTAAGGCAACAAATAATCCCTATAACCATAGCCATATTGCTTTCCTCTTTTGCTATCTTTTTCCAGTATTGAAATGCTACCACTTGCACATTTGTTGCCATCCACTATTATAATTTTGTTCATTTACACTGGAATGAAGAGATAAGTTATTTTTATTTTAAACTTGGGGGAACTAGTAAGGCTGAAGTGTTAATATTTGAACTTAAAGCAGACTGAAATTGATGGGAACAAATGGAACCAGCTCTCTAATGAACAATTACGCTGCTGTTCATTAAGTTGACTATCACCCTAATTAAAGGCATCATCAAATGCATCTCAGTTTTGCTCACCAAGAAAATGATAAGTGAAAGGCATTTATTTATCCCAGTGTTCTGACATTCTCTTTCAAGCCTGTAACATTACTCATCAGAGGCAGTAAGTCCTCAAGCAAGATTTATCAGAATAGTCATCATGTTTGGTGACCGCTGGAGAAACAGGAGACAAGATAGTGGAAGATCAAAGACCTGCCCTGTGATTCATGTTAAAGGGGGATGGGATATAAATCACATGGTTTTGGTTTTGGCTTCCATTTTGACTTTTTTTCCCTTCCCACTTTGTGGACACTGATCCTAAGAGGTGAAAATATTCACATTAGCAACAATTTCCACAATATGAAGCTGAGCTCCAAGAGAAGGAATGGGACAACTTGCCATAGCCAACTTGCTGTGGTCAACTCACCATGGCCAACTCACCATGGCCAATTTGCTGTAGGACAATTCACCGTGGCTAGCTCACTGTGGGACAATTTAACAAGTTTATTTAATTATTTAAAATAAATAAAATTTTAATTTTTGCCATTCACATTTCATTCTGCCCCTCCTTTTGCATCCTTTCTTTAATTATTCTATTCCACCATTTCTTTGTTATTAGTGTAACTCTTGTCCTGCAGCAAGTTGTCCTGTGGTGAGATGGCCATGGGAAGTTGTCCTGCAGCGAGTTGGCCATGGGAAGTTGGCTGTGGTGAGTTAGCCGTGGTGAGTTGGTCATGGCAAATTGTCATAAATCCCAAGAGAATGACTTTTAAAAAGAGAACGAAAAGCCCACATTATAGCTGAATGATGGCATGAAGAGCAAAAGAGGCCAATACATTATGCCTTCTTTTAAGAGGGAATAGGTATTCAATATTTTTAGGGTTGCAAACAACTTGGAGACAATTTCTTTTAAACCCAAACAGGCTTCCACAAGCAAAGGTGGAACCCTTATTAAAACTTACTACAAGATTTACTCCTAGAATATGCACATCAAAACATTTTATTCTCAATTTATGCCCGCATGAATTCAAATTGGACAGTTATGGATCTGTAAATTTTGACTGCCTCTTGGATATATAGACAAAAATGTTAATTCTTCAAATAAGTAGCATATTTATTTTTTTTAACTGCCTAGTTAACTGAAACCAATAGGTTTATTCCTAAGAGGAGACGTCACACAAACTGATTTATCTTTTTATGGGACTGCAGCAAACTTTGACACCCTCTGAGATAATCAATTTTTGCTCAGGAAATTTCTCTCTACTTCACTGCAGTCAGATGGATGGGATGAGATTGGTTTTGCTTAAGACTAGCGAAGGATGCTTCTTATCCTGGTAAATTTACCAACTTGATAGAGAATAAAGTGACATAATATGTATCTGATTTGTCTTGCAATAAAAGGAACCCCAACTGCTGTGAAAGGAATTAGAATTGTGCTATGCTTCTAATTGTGACTAAACAGAAGTTGCATTGGAAAGTTTAATTCCGTAAGCAATTTTCAGACCATTTTCTGTAAGGAAGGGGAAGTTGTCAATTGGGTTGATCTTATAACCTGGGGTACAATCATTCAATCATACAATCTCAGACATGAGAAAAACTAGAGATAAATTCAAATTTTTCTAATATCACTTTTGTACCATACACGAATTTATTTTTGAGAACCAGCCACTAGCATCTCTACTTTTTTTTCTACTCCACAATCCCAAGCAAGATACCCCAACCTTATTAATAAATAACTATTAATTGGGAAACATGCATTCTTACCCCAACACTGCTTCCCTCTGCCTAGTTAACTGAAACCAATAGGTTTCAGATGGACTTAAGAGCTCAATCTAACATTACCATAGACAGTTAGCTTTAAAATAACTACAAACATAGCTTTGTGTGTGATTGCTTGATGCAGGCTATAATAATAACAGCATAAAGTACTACTATACCTACTTAGACTGTAGGAACTCATGACTTCTGTCTGTTCTCCTTCACTTTGCAGCTTCCTGATTATGCCTCACAGTGAACCAAGCAATATCAGTTTTTTTACTCCTAGGAGTAAGTACTATATTATCTCTGCCAAAAAGGGTAGCTATTTTTTTATAACTCTTTATTTCTAGAATTTATATCCTTCCACAATCTTGTGATTCTTAACAGAATTTTTAGTAGTATGCAAAATATGAAAAGGGACATATCTACAGTAAGATTTAAAAAAAAACATAAATGAAGAAGGTTCATCACAAGAAATAACCAACAAGCACATTATGGTCAGTGGTTATTTTTTTAAAAAGCTAACAGAAAATTGGTCTCCATTAGATTGGAGAATATTGAATTTTCCTGTGATTTTATATTGATCTGCATTACTTGTAGCCATCTTTTTTTGCAAACAAAAGAGTTCTTTATGAAAATGTTTTCTGAACTGAGCAGCTGGGAAATTAGGGTAACAATGGGTCATATTGTTGTAAATTGAGGGGACTTTAAAGGGATACCTATATGTTACTTCTTGGAAGTTTAGATACCTTTCAAAGAAGCGTCATCAAGTATTTTTCCTTATTTTCCCCACATCCATTTTTTTCTCCATCCAGCACCTTAGTCTGCAGAAGATATTTAAAATCCAGCAGGGAATGCTAAAGATGTCACATATCCAGCAGAGATGAGGATTAATTGCAGCAAGTAAGATATATCATGGTTACATTAACTGCTGTGTTTACCCCATAAATTATTTCCTGTTGTTAGTTAAATATATAATTTGAGAATGAACAAGCATCTTCACTGAAATAGTAAAAGAGAAGAAGGGAGAACAAAACATTAAAGAGAAAAAGAAATGGATGGTTCAACAAGCAAGATATGATACCAGAAATAGATGAAAGCAACTAATACAATAAAATAATGCTTCTTCAAACTTCATTTACAAAATTCTTTCTACCTAACAGGAGTTAAGTCATTTCTCCTCTCATTAAACTTAGTTAATTTACTCTCTCCTCTCATTTCACCCAAAGT
The DNA here is from genome assembly GCF_900518735.1 of Pseudonaja textilis. The sequence goes on along the minus strand of NW_020769329.1, from coordinate 479,645 downwards.
ATCATTGTTAAAGGATGACTCTTATAAGAGAGGAATAGTTCCGCACTTTGCCAAGAATAGTCCTTGTTCAGCATTGACCAATCAAGCTCATCGGCTATATAATGGATTAATATGTTATTTGGAACATCTATCAACAAAATATGCTAGTACTCAAAGGTTCTCTCTACATGACTTTATAGATTTGAAGATAACTTCCAGATCATCTGCATTGTTTATGCTTGCCCCATCAAATAGGCATAGAGGCATAGACAGGGCATGCTCCAGGACCTTTTTGTCAAACAATGTTGTCTTAATGATTGTCAAATTCCTACTGTAGACATAATCAATTCAGTGCATTCTGGGCCTAGAAAGAGTTTGAGTGAAAATAATTTTGATATGCAAAGGGACAAAGTTATCACTCTATACCAGTGGTGGCATTCGACCGGTTCTCCCTGGTTCTGGAGAGCCAGTAGCGGCGATGAGCAGCGGAGAAAGAACCGGTTCAATGAAGTTTCCAGGAAAGTGGCTGAATTTTCTGTTCTAGCTCTTAACATCAGAAGCCACTGGATGTAATTTAAATTTTTGTATTGTAAAATCTGTAATTGGTTAGTTTCAGTTATTGTGCAAACTCCTCTCTTTTTCCCCTTTGTCTTTTTAAATGTAATCAGTATTTTTTATTGTTATTATTTTGTATTTGTATTACAATCTGGACTCTCTGTATATTATTTTAAGTTGCTGACCTTTGGCTGTACTAAAGCATCTCAGCACAGTATTTTCTTAAATTCTTAACATTTAAGAATTCTTATTTTTTTTAATTCTTAAAATTGATGACCATTTGTGACATCAAAAATTGGCCATTTGCTACCAAATGGAAAGGTCTATGGAATCTAGGGGCTGAAAAATGTGTCAATGGGTTCTATTGTTCAAGACATCATTGCACTGAGATGTCAATCTTTGGAAATCCTAACTGATCTTTTCAGGTTGCTTCCCACATATATTTTCTTCCATTACAGTGAGGATATGTGTTTGGGAGACATTATGTGTTTGAAAGAACCAGTGGAGATTTCCACAGATTTCTGATATTGTTAGAATACCAGTTTCTTGAAGACTTGCTTCTAGTCTACTCTTACCAAGTATCTTTGAATAAAGTTTTCATTAAAAAAAAATACTTAGCACAATCCAGACTAAGCACAGTTATATGTACCTTTGTGAAGCTATTGAGTAACTGCATTCAGAACTCTGGTGATATTAAAAGCTTCATCCAAAGCTATTAATAAACAAATCATATTTTCTTAGCTACTCGTTCCTCTTTGGTTTCATACTTGTTTTGATATGAACCATGGTGTCACAGTGGTTAGAAGAGGCTACTTCTGCTGTCTGCTAGCTGCCTGCAGTTTGGCGGTTCGATGCTCACCTTCTCAAGGTTGACTGGGCCTTCCATCCTTCCAAGGTTGGTAAAATGAGAAGCCAGATTGTTTGGGGGGCAATATGCTGACTCTGTAAACTGCTTAGAGAGGGCTGTAAAGCACTGTGAAGAGGTATATAATTCTAAGAGCTGTTGATATTGCTATTGCTATTGAAAATATCCCTTTGCATGAGTCCCATTCATTTGCAATGAAAGAGTAGAAACAGCATTATTAATGAATGTAGCTGCATATGAACTGGCCACATGAATTATAGGATGTTTATTTTATGTATTAAAGGCCCTAGATTCAGTCCCTTGGCACAGTTAAGTGGAGTTAAATCTGCTGAGCCACTATTAAATATAGTTGACAACATCAGATGATATATAATGTTTCAAGTTTATAAATGGAATACATGTCTTCATAGAATCACATAAAAGTGAAATTGGGACCACATGGAACAACTTGCTGAGCCCTCTACACTGTGTAGTAAAGTTAATTTAATCTTGAGAGTTGGCTGTGCAACCTCTTCTTTAAAATGCTATAAATAACATGTTTCACTGAGTTACATTTATCGAGATTAAATAGCTGCAACTAATCTTTTTGGTCATGGAAAATGATTCTTGGTCATCTTTCCTGCAGCTTTCCTTCAGATATCATTGTGCTAATCTTCTCTCTTTCTCTCTCTTTAAACACACAATAAATCTCTTTGAAACCCCACAAAGTAATTCACTAAAAATCAAATTCTGCCCTCCTCATACTACAGTTGGGGAGGTAGTATTCTAGGCAGTGATGTGAAATGTCTCTTATACCCATGCTGTACTTGGCCTATTCTGAATCCATGAACTACTAATATGAAAGCTAGCTATAACCTTGAGGGAAGTGTTGCTGGGGCATTAACAAATCCTATGGATGAATTAAAGCATCTTAAATAACATGCTGGGCTCCCTGAATTCATCCTCTGGTAAATGCTGTGCCCATCTTCTGCCACTGCTATGAATCAATTCTCACTGCCTGAAAAAAGAAAGATTCAGCTTGTTCCTCCTGTCCTTTCCTATTAAGTAAGTTAAAAACAGTGCCTAGGAGCAAAGATACTGATGTAGGCTGGGTAGAATAAAATCTGCTGCCTGCTGTGGATTAATGAAATAGGCCAAAATTAATAAATGGGGCATGCTCCCGGTTATCAGATAGGAATAAATTTTTGCAATGCTATAATAAAACTGCTAAGTTGTGGCAAAAAACATAAAGAACCTATTATTGCTGGTGCCATTTGTTATATGTGCTAAGAACACCCTCGGAAAATATAAAATATCTGGATGCAAAGAAATGACCATACACAGACAGTGTTTTTATTTAGTAAGAAGACTGAGCTGTCATTAGCCCTCCAGATACAGTGCAAATAATGAATCTGGTTAGCTGCACAACACCATTTGTATGAAATATTACTCGCCTTAGCGATTTGTCTTGCATTGGTAATGTTTTCTTTTACTTAGGAGAAATAGGAAGTGAATGCTTCCTAAAGACTGCATTAATGTTTCAATGCTGCTCTTGCCGATTAAAAAACAGTTGTCTCATTTGCGTATCAGATAATATACCATCTCTTCTGCAAGAGCTCATGGAGGCTTATATGTTCTCTCATGTGATCCTTACAGCCCTATGAAGTCACTTGATAAGTTCCAAGTGCTTCTGTAGGGAGGGTAGCTTTAGTTGAGAGAAGACTAAGAGTCTTCTACACTCTAATCCTTAATACAAAGTAAAATCTTGAAGCCAACTGTTAAGTTTGAGCAATGAGAGGCTGAACCAGAGCATGAGTGCAACA
>NW_020769329.1:454210-476434 GCF_900518735.1 Pseudonaja textilis | reverse complement strand
TGAGTGGACCTGAGTGAGAACTCCTAGAGTTCTCAGGACATAACACCAACCATGGCTCCTAAAAATTTCATCAATACATCCTTGTCATTTTCTTGGCAGGAAATAAGAAATTGTTTACATTGTTTTCTTCTGTGTTTCTTTACTGTCTAACGTAGCCTGTAGCCAAAGGATTTCTTAAGTTCACCCATCCAAGGGCCAACAACACTTTCATTCATGTCTACCTATTATTTTTTTAATGTTGCAGAATAGAGGAATGATTATTTTATGTCCATTTTTCCATCTCTATGTTGCTGATATTATGTATATTAAAAAAAAGTTAAACAGGTCTCTTTGAGACTGTTGATGCTGATTACCTATGGCATTGCTTCCAGTGCTTATTGATATATAGATGCCTATTAGTTATCTCATTCTACTACCTCCTCCTCCTCCTCTTCTTTCCTTCTCTTTCTCTCTTTTTCACTCTCTCACTCTCTTTACTTTCATTTACTTGTATCCTATTTTGCTGGTTAACAGTTTTGGGTGTTTTCCTTTTTTACTGAACTTGCTGATATTAAATAAACATCAAGGTAAGTGCAGTGAGTGGCATATATGCTTACTGTGATCAGGATCTGATTAAATTTTTGACTGACTGGGATTGTGCTAGATGCAAACTAAATTAGAAATTAACCACACTAACCAGCAGAAACTTGCTTAGCTTTCTTGACCAAACAAAGTTTTTTAGATGTTACCACCACATTAATGTTTTAGTTTCAAGGAGGTTAACTCAGAGATACAGAGTGAATCTCACATTATTCAGGCATTATAGGAGCAGAACAGAAACACAGAAGCTGAAGCCCCATAATATAGTCCTTCCAGAATTTACCACTAACCTGCCATTTTATTTTACACATGGTGAAATGATCACATTAACTAAATCATTTAAGTAATTTAATATAATTTTAAATTTAAATTAGACTGAAATTTAATCAGATTTAGTTTTAGGTTTATTATTAGAGTGCAGCCTCTACACATCACTCAAAGGCCATAAACAGCTTTTTCTCTGGAAAAAAACAGTGATCTACATTAATGCTTTCATAAAGAGATGTAATCAAAGTGAAGAGTTTTTATATTTAATAAACTAGGAAAGAAATACATTTTCCCCTCTCCAAAAGAGCTTCCCCAATGAATACTGAAACCCAAGTGATGGCTTTAAGCATAGCAATAAAAAAAAGATTTATGACAGGTGGTGAAAAAATGATTAGTGTTATACGGATTTAAGCCTCTGTTAAAATATACCTTAAGTGCAGAAATCATTAGCGAGCAAAGTTGTAAACACAGTGCAGACTTTGCAGATGATAATGTGACTACTATGCATTGCTAATAGACTTAGCCTATTCTTGTGTGAAAAGTTAATTGATTCTGATTAACTCAGCAGCTCCTAAAATACTTACATATTTTGTAGGAGTTAGCACTGCTTTTCACTGAATCATTTCCGTTGATGACAGAAAAAGGACACATTAAAAAGCGGGGGCACAATCCAGAGGTAGCAATTAAGAGCAGGCTCACTCTTTCATGAGTCCCAGAAATGGATCAATGCAGCACAGTAGCAAATAATACTTAAAAGCAATAAAAATATTAAGTAAACTCAATAACTGGCTTGAGCAAGACTTCAAGAATTTTCCTTCTAATATCAGATTATAGCCATTTATGCAACAGGTTGCCTTTCTGGAGCTTGCTCTTGATTTAAATAAAGGATTTATAAGCAATATTAAATATGAGAACCAAATGTTAAATTAGCCGAATATCATTAAGTCTGGTTTCATCACTGAGCATTGTTATGGACCAATGGTTGTCATTTCAACTTACCCTGGCTACAGTCCACAGCTTCACCAAGGATGTTCAGGTAATGTTTCGGATTCTTTTCCTAAATTTTATCTTTCCGTTCTATTATTTCCCTCAACTATTAAGCCATAATATCTGCATCATACTTAATTGTTGCATTGTTTGGGAATAGTATCTAAGGTAGGTAGTGACCTCCATTGACTAAATCCTTTGACATGACCTTCCATGTGGTCAAGATTGTTAAAAACTGTAGGTGCAACAAGCAAAGGTTCTACAGATTAAAACGGGAATGTAATAGTTCTTCACAACTAAAATAAGGAAAAGCTTCAGGCTTTCCTCCAAATTTCACCCATGTCTGATAATGTGTTACAGAGTCTTCCATTTTGTATCGCTCAGCTCCCTAAAAAGTTTTAAATTTGGCTCTTGGCCACCATAAAATTGCCTATCTGCAATTAACACTAGTAGTAATAAATGTTCCGAAAGCATTAATTGGAGCGTTTAAAATTGGTGTAATGGAGCAATATAGCAAAGTAATATCTTTCTGGTGCCACATGGAAAGTGTATTATGAAAAGAAGATGAGTTCTGAGTGAGTTGCAAAATTCATCTGCCTGCATCGTTAAAAAGAATTTTAAAGACTGTATTGAAATGAAACAACTGAATATGAAAAAATTGGACAAAAAAATCCATCCAAACTCTGCATAGTAGTTTGCTTATCTCTAGAGATCATAGTATATGATCAAGAACAGAATACAATCTGCTATAGGAAACACTGTGATTATGTTGTTCTGCAATACAAGTTTCACCATTTTTAGAATCTTCATAGTAAAAGTAAATTAGGTTTTGTAGAACAAGATTTAAAAGCTAAGGAAATCTGAAATAGCATTCACATATAAATTTCCCTTACAGGGTCTTTCCATTTTCTCAGCATAATTTTTAGATTTAGCAATATGAATACTTTCTACATAAGATATATACAGGGATGGGATCCGACCATCCTGGTATAACTACTGGTTCTGTTGCTCTGCATAGTGCACGCATGCATGAGTCGCAAAAGTGCAATTTATGACCTGCTGAGCTGCCCGGACAGCTGAGCAGTGCTGCATGCAAGTGCGCAGCAGTTGGAAAAGCCCTTTTTTTTCCTGCTTTTTCAACCGCAGCTGTGTCATGCAAAGCAGCTGCAGTTGAAAAAGCAGGAAATAAAGGTCAGCTAAGAGCCCAGGCAGGCAGGTGGGCCAAAACAGCAGCAGACATAGAACTGGTTCTATGTATGCTCTCTGTTTGCTGCTTTTCAGAGCAACCGGTTCTACAAACGTGGACAGAATTGGTAGAATCCCACCTCTGGATATATACCATCATACAAAGGCATAAATATTGTTTTGTCACCATCCCAATCACCACTTTTGTAGCACTCAGTCAAGCAGTATAATCAAATTTCCATGAAAAATACATGGTCAGTTAAGGTTCTACACAATTCAAGAAAAAATAACTAACGTTGAAACATCTTGTGATTTAATTGTGAGTATCAGACAAATACTCACTGTGGCATTGCTACTACTCCATGCACATAACAATTGGGATTAATAAAAGAGAATATTTTTAGCTCACAGTTGAAATGAAGGGTCCTTGGTATTCTCTGACCTTGCTTATTTTCTTGCAGATGTTTCATAATCCAAACTAAGTAACATCATCAGTGCCTGACAAGATTACCTAGTTTGAATAATTAATGTCTGCAAGAAAACAACTAAACTCAGATAGCACCAAAGGATTGTAAGCAGATGTAGTTCTCACACCTGGGATTGTGGGCAGATCTAGTCTGTTGTGGAAAGAAATCAGTTGGTTGCCTCAGAGATTTCTTATTTCCACCATTTGTATTGTGTTTACCACGTTTTAAAAAATATACAAAATGGCATAACATTTTGCTTAAAAAAAAAAGCTAACATTAAACTTCCCCATTCTCTCTCCCCCATGGTACCTTTACAAACATACCGACATACAAACATATAGAGTACATACATAGAGAGAGACTTAATATATGCAAAGAAAAAAGAGTTGGCATTTTGGTGTACTCTTGGTTAAAAAGTTAAACACCCCAAAATGTTCATTAATGTTAAACACAGTGCATCAAGGTAAGAGCTGTTCTTTAATAGGGACCTGAAGTACAGCAGGGATTTCATAGATTTCACCCTGTTGAAATCTGAAACATTGATTGGATTGATTTCATCAAGATGGCCATTTTGAGGTGATGGAAAGTGCTTTTGACTTTTCATTAACTCCTACTTTGAAACTACAAAGCCTGCCTTTTAAAACAATGAATCTAATCTTTTGCTCAAGGCAAGAATCCAGGTTAGATCATTGTTGTCAAATACTGTAAGAAGAGGAAAAATGAAAATATGGGGTTGAAAAGTTGAAATAGTAAAGTCAAATCATTGATTGCTTATCTGCTTTGTTAAACAGTGCTGTTAGTATTAGAGGAGATGTACAGAATTAATATGATTGCTATAACTTTATGTGCATCCTAAAACTGGGACTTTTTTACATGCACACATAAATCATACCTCTTTCCAAACAATCAGTGTAAATGTCAGCCAGGATTTCAGTCACAAGTCAGAGATGAATGTAAAATAGCCATAATTATTTACGATTCCTTACTCTTATTTAGCTGCATTTTTAAATAAAGAAAATCTCTTGCAAGATTTGTCCATGTTATCAATGCAAGAAAGCCAATGCTTATTCTTGTTTGTTTGTTTGTTTGCTTGCTTGTTCATATGCTTTGTTAGTAAAGTGATTTATATTGTTCATTGTTTTAAGACAGCACAAATTATAGTTGCAAAGAAAGCATACAGGTGAAAGATAGAAGTGTTTCTGAGATATGTGAGCATTGCAGTGAGAAAGGAAAGATATGTTTATATTCCCTAAAGCCACATACAGAGCTGTATTATCTAAGTGTTATGATTTTCTAATAAACCTACATGGTCTATTATAATTGAATCAATGTAAGGGAATACCATAAAATAGGAACATTTATATTGCAATCACTGAGCAGTATATTTTGTAATTTACAGGCTCAAATTTAAATACATAGCTATTTTCTAGATAATTAATAGAAATCAATAAGATGGTTCAAATTTCAAAAATATTAAGTAGTAGAATATTTTAGAAATCCAATGGTTAAAATTAAATGGCTAAATTACAAAACTCCTTTGGGAATAAAATATTAAATTATTAAACTACAGTGTAAATTTCTATGTATGTGTGCACACTCACTTATATAAACTTTATTGTGGACAGTGATCCAGAAGATGTTACAAAAGTCATAAAAGCATTAAACAGCACAGAAAGCATAGGACAATTTTCTATATTTTTAAGATCCTAAAATTCAGAGAGTGTTTTCATGTGTAAAGCAATGACAGCTAAAAGAAGTAGTGCAGGTGTTCTGGAGATGCAGTAGTTATGATTCCAGGCCAAAAGTTAAAAGTAAATAAAATAATCCTCAGAACAGGTGGAATTTAGCAAACAGATTTCAGGATGTTTTAGAAGGAACCTCAAGAGGAATATATGGACTAAAGGTTCTCCAAGTTACAGGAGCAGATTTGCTCTGCAAACAACATTGCGGTTATTCCTCCGCTTCAATATTTCAATGCAATCTCAATCCAATTCAAAGGAATTTCTGTAACATAAAGTCACAGTTCTTAAATCACTTAAATAATTCCTTGTTACTGCTTTCTCCGTCAGGTTATTTTTTCCTTTGCTGCAATTTACAAACAATGTAGCGTCCCACACTCATTACTAGTTTCCCTATTCTTCAGCAGTTCTAACCCATTGATTTCCCCCACCCCACCCGGCTTTATCATTGCCACAGTACCTGCTTGATCATCTCCTTTAAATCACAAGTTTCATGTTCATCCTCTTCAAATGTTTTTTTCAACTTATTACTTTAGTGTATTAATGCCAAATAATTGAATCCTCCCTACATTTCCTATTCTCCGTGTTCTTACAGAAGACATTTATTTGTCTATGATTTTTTTCAATATTTCTTTATCCTTTCTTTTGATCATGTTTTTGACCGTAACCTATTGTTCCAAAGTGGCAGACTCATTTTTTCTCTTTCCGTGTTCACTTTTTTCATTCCTCTGCAATATTCAGACTGCATATGCTCCCAGATCTTGGAAAATCTCCATGGAAGTATTTCCTCCTGGATGTCTTCCTCCAGTCTGAAAAACAGAACATTTTAGTCACCTCATAGTCCTCCCTCAACCGTGGGTACAAAATATTCTGCATAGAGGTAAGAAGAGGGAGGGATATAAAAAAAACCATCATTTCCATCTATCTTGTTTACCTAGCTGTAGTAATGGCCCAGTGTTGGGATTTAGCCGGTTCACACAGGTTTGGGAGAACTGTTAGCTAACTTTCTGAGTAGTTCAGTGAACCAACTGTTGGAAGAAAAAGGCTTTTGTTTTTCTCACCTTACAGAGTTAATCCTATCAGGAAGGCAGAAGGGAGACATTCTGGTATGCCTGTGTCTGTTGTTCTGGCCTAATCCTTATCTTTATTGCCCTGCTTAAATGTTTTCAGAAACTGCTTCTGCAGTTTAGCCTTGTTACATTGTAACAGCTATATCTTGGCAGTATACTCAAACTTAATGTAGCCTGAGCTGCTTCTCTGGAGGTTTTTTTCTTTTTTTGCTAGTACTTTTATTAGGGGTTTGACTTTCTTAAAGGAAAGGGTTGTTTTAAGTTTTTTACACTGCTTTATTGGTTCCTGGCACTGTCCTTTGGGGTGCACTTCCCAGAGGCAGGATGCAAGCTTGGCACTCTGATTTTTTTACTGCCTTTCTGGAGACATGTGATCTTTTCTTAAAACTTGATGATTTTCTTAGGATATCTTTTGAGTGAGACCAGCCAGTATCTCTAAGTGGTGCAAATGGATCTAAGGATTGCTTCTCCTGGTGAGAAAGGGTACTTTGTCAGTCCACTGAGCACAGGAGTCTTTTGTCTATAGGGATTCTTCAATCATCTTCTAGGTCATAATTGTCCGAAAAGTGCTTTTTTCAAGAGGAAACTGGACTTTCTTGGTTTCCAGAAAGTCCAATTGCCACTTTAAAAAGTATCTTTGGAACAGGAGTCTCTTGCATTGCTTCGGAGTGGCCAAGACACATGATGGCTCACTGATAGTAAGATTTTAAAAAAAATTCCTCAAGGTGCTCTGGCACCTTGCCTGATTTGTAACTCCATGTTGTGGTATTACTGATGAAAAGGAAGGTATTCAGACAGAATGCTTTAGGTTTGTCATTGATTTTCAGTGTGTATTCCTCCATTTCTAATCTAATGATTGGTATCTAGGGAAGCTTTTTGCAAGTAAATAAGCTTTTTGAATTTTTGTACAAGTAATCCTTGACTTACAACAGTTCATTTAGTGATTATTCAAAGTTACAATGGCACTGAAAAATGTGACATGATCATTTTTCACACTTGCAACCATAGCAGCATCCTCACGGTCACGAGAAGCTGGGCGACGTGAAGCGCCCCTCAACATCAGTGATGTCAAGTTGGCCATGCCCACCTGGTCACATGACCCACCCAATCATTCATTAGGGCAGAGAACCAATTGTTAAATTATTTGAATCCCACCACTGCATTGACTATCTGTATCTCAGAAATAGATGTGCAAAACAAAACAAAGCAAAACAAAAAGTTTTATGCTAAATAAAAATGTTTATGAATGAAGGCAAATACATAATGTCCCCGGATAATATTGCAAGATCCAATCTGGGTCGATCACCAGGATCAGAGGTTTACTTTTCCAAACTTTTGAACTCGTGCTGGAGCCCATCCTCAGGGAACTTCTCTCTACTGAAATCCAGGAGAGATGTTTCCTACAAATACTTCTGGTAAAGTGGTTGGGGAAAATTTCAAAAGCCATATTCTGCATGCTTTTCCAAATCTGATTAATTGAAGAGAACATCAGGTCAAGTTAACCATTTTCAGAATATCCTTCAGAGCAGACTATTTTAGTTTCTATTTTCTTTTATTGGACCTTTGTAAATCAAGTTAATATGCCAGTATCTGGGAATAAATTAAACCATGTGTATATTATCTTTTGCTCTTTATCCCATCTCATTGTTTCAATTTATCTTGGTCAGGATATAATAAATCTGTAATTAAATAGCTTATTAAAGCAATCTATAATTAAATAGTAATAAAATTAATTATGCTAAGTTTTTACATAGCCTAAGATGTCCCAATTTTTTTTGTCAGAAATCATTTCTTACTAAATGAATATTATATGTATTACAATGCAAATATAAAGTTAATATTACCACTGGATAATTTTTTAGAAAAGCACTGTCTGAACTTTTCGTATTCAACAAAAACAATTTATTCCAGTAAGTTTCAGAATATAGAAGAAAATGATTTCTACAAAAAAATAATACTAATCTTAAAATTCTCATTAAATTCCTATCTGGAAAGAAAACTATTGGCTACAAATGATGATATAGTCATTTGTAATCATGCAACACACATGCATACGGCATTTATAATTTCCCATGCATGTATCCATTATCTTTTAATAAAAGCTTGCACCACCTTTGACTTGATTTCAAATCTACGAAATTCACTCATGGCAGACGTTTCGTTCAATTTAAAATACCCTATTAGTAGCTATTTTATTAGGATTTAAATTCTGCTTGTATACATATTGGCAAATAGAACAGAATGATACAATAATTCCAAAATAATGTAATTGAATATTTTAAGAAAATATCTCATGTGAAAAGAAACCCAACTTTTCACATCCTACTACCATACCTACTACCCTTTTCATATCCTACTACCCAATCCAAACACAAGTATTCCTAAATAGAGCCAGTCTGGTCTAGTGGTTAAGGCACCCGGCTAAAAACTGGGAGACCTGGAGTTCAAGTCTAGCCTTATCAATGCAAGCCAACTGGGTGACCAAGGGCAGTCACTCTCACTCAGGCTCATCACCTCACAGGGTTGTTGCTGTGGAGAAAATAAGAGGAAGAAAAGTATTGGATACGTTATCTGCCTTGAATTGTTTATAAAAATAATAAAAGTAGGATATTAGCAATAGCACTTAGATTTATATACCACTTCATAATACTTTACAGCCCTCTCTACATGGTTTTCAGAGTCAGCATATTGCTCCCAACAACTTGTGCACCAAGACTGAGTTGACATTTGCAGATTCTCATTTCCCTTCAGTAGGAATATAGCCTACTGAATCTAGACATCTAGGATGAAGAGAGATTTTTCTAATTCTAGGTGAATTTCTCTTCATTTTAAGGTAAGGAGAAAGGTGGCATGTGTAGAAAGTTAGGGGGCCATGGTGGCTCATGTGGTAAGATGTTGGGCTTGCACACCGCTGAGGTCAGCAGCTCAGCAGTTCAATTCCCGTGAGTGAATAAACCACACAGGGACAAAAAAGGAGCCTTCCCCTACCAGTATTCAAGCGTCCCACGGGTAAAGATAACACCACCCAAAAAATATCTTTCACAGAGGCAGCCAGACACCTTAGTGATGCCTGGCTAACACATGCCATACACTCAATAAATAAATGTAGAAGGAAGGAGAAGCATCATTATATGTGAAGCCATTTGGACCCATTTTCCACAGAAAAGAAAACACCGAGAGCCACAAAACCTGGGTGGGCATGGCCAACCCAACTTCACTCCCACCCAGTCACATGACACCCTCTGCCATGCCTACCTGGGTTTTGTGGCTTCCTGTGTTTTCTGTGAGAAATCTCTCTCTCTCTCTCTCTCTCTCTCTCTCTCTCTCTCTCTCTCTCTCTCATTTGTTTTTTGTGTTTTACCTTCTCAGGCCAGGCAAGGAGTGATTGGGAGTTGAGGGATGAGGCCAGCCAGTGGTGGGATCGCCCAACAGGGAGCCACAGCAGAAGGCCCAGAGTTGCTTGTTGATGACATGCAGCTCCAGAGTTGCTTGTTGATGACACCCATACTAGATGCTGATAGTGGATAGTGCAATAAAACTGGAGATATGCTAGAAGGCAGACATATCCACTGTAGCTGGAGATCAGATTGTAAAAACCCCATGACCTCAGCAACAAGAAAAATAACTGTTTCCTCCCCCAATAGCAAAGGATGACCTGCAGCTTCTCTTTTGCTTGACAGATCTGCCAATAATGAAATTGGTTCCGAAATCAACTTTGAATTTGGGGAATTAAGCTATTTGGAAGAGCTTCAGGTGTTTTCTAGTAGCTCCCAGTTGAATAACAATAGCAACAGAGTGCTTTACATCCCTCTCTAAGCAGAGTCAGCCCTCTCTATAGAGTCAGCATATTGTCCCCAAAAATCTGGGTCCTCATTTTACTGACCTTGGAAGGATAGAAGACCAAGTCAACCTTGAGCCTGGTGAGATTCAAACCAGCAGTCAGCAGAAGTAGCCTGCAGTACTGCATTCTGACCACTGTGCCACCATGGCTCTTATAATAATTGTTTAGAATAATTAGAATAAGAATAATTGCCTAGGGCCTTTGGGAACTTAGAGTCCACCCATTGTGAGTCTGTTCTGCTTAACCAATTGAGTGAACAAAAAGTATCTTCTGGAAATTCCCTGCTATTGGGAAATATAATAGCAATGGGCATAGAAGTGGACTTCTCCCCTAACTTAAGAGGGGAGGTGGCCTCATTTGGCTTTGGGGGTGTGGGACATGTCAAAGGGGGTCTTTTAATCTCTCTGCATTTCTGTAGGTTGGTGATCCCAAGGAGAGGATGCCCAACAGCAGGAATCCACCCCACTTTCTGTCCTAGTCACTCATTTTTGTATCTTTTTAATCAGCTATATATTTGAAAAGGGGAAAAAAAAGACAAATAGCTATATATCTAAAAAAAAAGAAGAAAGAATGGGTTACCCTTTTATGGCCTTTTGGAGAATAGTTAAAATCTGGCTTTTCTGGAAACAGTTTGGTGATAAAGCAGCTAGAGGATGGTCTGTGTTTTCATTATGTTTTGAATGGTGTTTCATTTTGTACTCTGCTCAAGTTGAATAGAATAGGGAGATGTATCTGATAAAAAAAAAATAGCCCCACTTCTATCAATGGAATTTTTTGTAAATACCAATCCAACATTTTATTTCATCTTATTTTCATGCATGTCCCTAATTATTGTTTTTATTTCCTTTCATTCATTCCAGAAAGAACAATGAGTAATTCCATAATGTGAAGTATATGGCATATAATCTATCCAGAAATCGAATCATTGTTATCGAGTACTTTATTCCCATGCTGTCAAACTATTCATTTCTTATGATAGACCTTAACATAGAATCCCTTCTCCTTTATTCCTGAAAGGGCATTAAAAACTTAATTTTCTTCTTCATAAACAGTTGTGCTCAGAGGGATGTATATTTAGCCCCTTAGGCAAGAGTAAAAAAATTTTTACTTCTTTGGGTAAATTAAAAGTAAAAGAAAACAACGGAGGGGAGAAACCAAATCCAAGAAATAATTAGATCAGCAGGATTGTTTTTCTATCACTGCATTTTTCTGCACTGTACAGCCAAAAGGAAATTTAAAAACTGTTGAAAAAAAAAACTTTCCTGGAGCTCTCCATATGAGCTCCACTCCACGGCACTAAAACTGATTATTTTTTATATGAGACAGCAAAGAGAGGATGGGACCCCAAACACCAAAAATATCTATGTTAAAATACTATTAAGGTATCTTTGCTTACTATACCATTAGCATAATAATAGCAGTACAAGATTTGTAGTTTTTGACTTACAATCACTTAACAATTGTTCAAAATTAGGATGGGCCCAGAAATTCTGGCCATCATAAAATGTTGTGTCTCCCCTCCATGTGGCCTTTATAGTCACATGATTGTGATTTTCAATCTTTTGTTTTTTCCAGTTTCACCCATTTGCATTTATAGGTAGTCTTTGATTTATGACCAAAATTGTGCCCCAAATTTCTGTTGCTACGTAAGTGAGACAGTTGTTAAGTGAATTTTATATCAGTAATATAGCTATTAAGTGAAACTTGTTTCTCCATTCATTTTGCTTGTCAGAAGGTCACAAAAGGTGATCGCATGACCTCAGGAAACTGCAGCCTTCATAAGTATATGCCAGTTGCCAAGAATCTGAATTTTGATCATGTGACCATGTAGATGTTGTAATAGTCATGTGAAAAATGGTCGTAAGTCATTTTTCCAGTGCTGTTGTAACTTTGAACAATCACTAAACAAACTGTTATAAATTGAGGAGTCCCTGTACAACTGTGGCATTTGCTTAATGACAAGATTGAGAACTACCTGTAGATTTTTGACATATGATTTTCACATTTGGCTTATTGATATCGAGATAATGTATATAGAGATGGAGATAGCAATATATTTCCAGATATGAAATTCATAAACTGGTTTTCTTTTCCCTTAATGGCTGGAAAAATGGACCTTTACTCTAATCCACCCTGGTCTTTTTCATGTGCTCACTGATGTGCTGATAGCATAGAACAAGGAACGAGTTGCCTGAAAGAGAAGGAAAACTTGTGTCACACATTTCATTATCTATATACAACTAAAACTCTTGGGGCTGTTGAATTATTTTGTAATTTTCAATTGGGAAAAATAATGCATTATAGAGAAATCATTTTTGAATCAATATACCTTAAATAGGTCAACTGAATGCTGTATCTGGTATCTATCTATATATGCTATAGAGATCTATGCTATTCTATGCTGTATCTATGCTATTGCAGTCAATCACAATCACATGATCATCATTTCCAATGCTCCCTGTCAACTTCCTACAGGGAAGGTCAATGGAAAAGCTGAAGGAAGTCAGAATTTATTCCTGCTCCCACGGCTTTTTTGCTGACTGTGTTCATTCTGTTTCTCTATTTAGATAAGGAAATATCATGAAATCCCAACTCAATAAATCACAGGTTGTCTAGTATAAACTAATAAACAATAGAGGGGCTACCTAGGGACCTAATTACAACCACGTACTAGGAAAAAATGAGCACAATCACAACACCAAATGGGACAAACACAGGATGATCTTAATTTCATTTCTTCTAATTTGCAAAACATTCCTAATTTTTCCAAGGTTTCGGAACATTTTTGCCCAAATTCCTGAAGATTGAATACCAGCAGCTTCTGAAATTGTGGTTATATCAAAAAGGGATATCAAGGCTGGCAAGTGACTTGAAGTTTTGTTAGTGAAAACTGTTACCATAAAATGTGAACATTTCAGGACTATAATATAACTTTAGACAGCTCTACTGCATTCAATTACCTTATCTGAATTTTCATAGTGTTAATCAGTAGAATTCATCAGTGTCTACCCCATCAAGTCTAAAACCTATTGCATTTTCAGATAGATCCAAGTTCGGGGTGATTGCATTATATTATATCACCTATGCATTCAGAGAATTAATGGATAGCCTGAAGCAATTCATTATCTCTAAACACTAGCAACCTCCATCGGAAGGGTACTGGGGAAACTATAAGATAAGAACTGTCTACTACTCTGCCTGCCAACTTGCTGGATTTTTTTTTAAATAATAAGTTCTATTTATTTCACAAATAAGAGTATTTTGACAATCTTACATTCCCGTGTAAATATAAAACACTGCTGGAGGAGTTTTAGGAACTGTAATCTTCATTTGAACCTGAGCAATGGTTTGATTACTTTGATTACTAGACAAATATCCCTGATTCAAAATGATTCCTTCAGAAATTCATTTTTGCTTGCAGTTTTGGAAATGAAGCCAAAGTTTGCTCAATTAGGACTGGGAAGTGATTCCAGTTTAACAGAATAACGGAGTTGGAAGGGACCTTGGAGGTCTTCTAGTCCAACCCCATGTTTAAGCAGGAGACATTATACCATTTCACACAAATGACTGTCCAGTCTCTTCTTAAAAGCTTCCAGTGATGGAGCACCCACAACTTCGGAAGGTAAGCTGTTCCACTAGTTAATTGTTCTCACTATTAGGAAATTTGGAAACATTGAAAAATAGATTGACCCCTCTTCTTTGTGGCAGCCCTTCAATTATTGGAACATTGCTATAATGTCACCCCTAGTCCTTCTTTTCACCACACTAACCATACCCAATTCTTGCAACCATTCTTTGTATGTTTTAGCCTCCATCTTTGTTGTTCTTCTCAGCATTCTTTCCAAAGTCTCAACATCTTTTTTATAATGTGGTGACCAAACCACATCTAAACCTAAATGTATTTGTATTTAGATTGTCCCATAAAGTTTCCTTTGTTAATTCCCATGTCTTTGTATGCATTTGTAGAACTTTTCTGATAATCTGATGATTAGAACCAACAGTTGTTGAATTTGTCATTTTCATTTCTATTGTCAGATAGGAAAATGACAAACAAATGCTGTTGTTTTTAGCAGGGTGAGATTTCACAGCACCCATCATTACTTGAAAGCTCATGTTCATTTTAGGTCTGGAATACTTAATTGACTGAAACAACTTGATGTTCTTCACTATTTCACAGGGATAATTTGTATTTTGACTTCTTATAAGACCAGTCAAAGTCTTGTTGGAACTTTATGAATGATGTGGTCTTTTCAGAATTTCAATAGCTATTTGCTGTTTGAAGGCAGGAAGGAAGGAAAGATGGATTTTCTTTCTAGTGCTTCCTAAGTACAATATTGTTAGTATAAGAAGACAAGTTTTAAAGTACTTTAAATATTGACCTTGGCTGAAAAGACAGTGTGGCAAGGGAGTGGGTGGGGGGGTCATCCAATCTTCTGGATTCAGGTTTTTTCTGTTCCAATCTACATTTCCTTTTGGGCAACCCTAAGGTTAAGAATTCCTGAGTTCATGAAAAGCTAAAACTAAAAATTGAGGACAAAGAAAAAAGGTTTCAAGACTTGTGGATGGAGTGTTTTCATCTCCAGAGGGCAATTTGAACAATTCTATGAACTTTGGAACATCACTTTTAATACCATGAGTAAAAAAAAGTTCCTATCTTGCTTTCATTTTCTTCATTTTCCAGGTTGTCTTTAGTTTCTTTGGCACTTGCAAAAGCTGGAAAATGTATCTATACATACTGTAGAAGCCTCTTCTAGCACTTAGGAGTTTTGTTGGAGAATACTATGAAGAGATGAAGAGTTAAAGCTCTTCGTTCAAATTTACTAGCAGTAGATTCTGATTTGAGTTGACAGCTACTGAAGATTTTTTTTCAGCCTTCTCAAAAACACACCAAGCTATAAGAGGCTTTTACAAGTGACAAGGTAATTGACATGGGATTGAGGAAACTTTGAAGCAACAATCGCTGCTTCATCAAGGCAAATTGAACTGACTCTTTGCTTCAGTGAAAAGAATCTTGGCACTTTCATAGCAGAAATTTCCCACCATGGATTATCTAAGTGACCTCACACAAGCTTACCTACTCCAAAGAAAAATTTTGAAGGGAGATCTATGGCCCTCTAGCCATTAGGGTGCTATAGATGGCATCAACTCTGACCATTAGCTATTAGAGTTGGGACTGATGTTATTTTGACTTCTGAAATCATTAGGTATCTGATCTAAACTTTGATGGTGCCAAAATTGTGAACATGAAATGTGTTCTGTGACATCAGAACATAGCCTTCCCCCTTTTGTACATGTATCAAGGAATCACAGTCACGTACTAAGGATCAGAGATTGCATTACAATGTTATAACACACCTTTCCCCTTGTTCTTCTATATGTCAACTCACAAAGCATTCCTGACCTGCTCTCAAGTTGCCATAGGCAGGGGGATGGGAAATCAAGCTTTGCAGCTGCATCAAGGACCTTGCATTTCAGTCAAAATAAAATACATTCCAGCCATCAATGTCAAGGTCATTTCCACGGAGATCCACAGTGGTCAGAAGGAGTGACTTCTACAACCCATGAAATTGCTTTGTTGGGGAATGTAACTGATGACACACCTTGGGGAGAGGGGGATACAGGGTCAGAGCCAAGGTACGAATTAAGTTGGCTTTACTTGGTCCGTGCCAACATAAAGCTCCTAATAAATAACTGGATTTCTTTGGAAGCTTGGCCTGAGGCTCATGATTTAATTAAGGCCTTGGTCGGAACACTGACAGCAAGCCAACTCTCTCAAAACTAATAAAAATGACCAGGATTCCTGAGCCCCAGACTCTCTATTCACTCCCCAACACCTGGGTGCATAGAGAGAAACTCAGGCTACCATGGCTATCCAAAGAGAGCCTGCTCCAAGTGACCCAGATGAGGGAAGAACTTGCCTCCACCCAAGGAACTCTATGAATCAACAGCTGACTCAGAACCAAATTGCAACCTTCACTGGACATCAAAGCCAAGATGCCCTGTTTGCTATGGAAATGAGGAGAAGAAAAAAATTATACAAGATTACTACAGAAAATTGTATTTTCAAGAGAATATTCAAGAAGAAAAAGTTAAGCAGTATTTACAGAAAGCGAACTTACCCCGGATACCTAAAGACATTGAAACAATGCTAGAAGGGAATATAACAATGATGGAACTAACAGAAGCCTTAAAAAAGCAGAATGTTGGAAAAGCACCAGGTCCAGATGGTTTGCCAGCAGAATTTTACAAGACTTTTCCAGAAATATTGAATCTTTACCTGTTAGAAGTCATGAACGAAGTTATGCTAAAGAAGATAATACCAAAACATGGACAGAAGCATATATTACACTTATACCAAAGGAGGATACAGACCTGCAGCAAGTTAAAAATTATAGACCCATATCCCTAAACATTCAGACTATAAAATATTTGCTTCAATTTTGGCAGAAAAACTAAAAAGATATTTAAATAACTTTATTCATATTGATCAAAATGGATTTTTGCCAAAGAGACAAATCAAAGATAATGTGAGAATTATTCTGGATACTATGGAATACTATGAAGCGCATCATGAAAAGCAAATGGCCTTGATGTTCCTAGATGCACAAAAAGCCTTTGACAATGCGAGTTGGCGATTCATTTTATTTCAGTTGATACAAATGGGCTTTGGTAAAAAATTTATCCAAGCCATTGAAACGATATACCATGAACAAACTGTAAAGGTTATGGTAAATGGAGAACTAACAGAATCTATAGATATAAGAAAAGGGACAAGGCAAAGTTGTCCACTGTTGCCTCTGCTGTTTGCGTTAACATTGGAAGTGTTGAATAGGAACATTAGAGAAGATAAAGAAATAAAAGGAATGAAAATGTCAAAAAAGCTAGCTCAGGGGTCTTCAAACTTGACAGCTTTAAGACTTGTGGACTTCAACTCTCAGAATTCCTCCTTCAGTCATGTTAGCTCAGGAATTCTGGCAGTTGAAGTCCACAAGTCTTAAACTTGCCAAGTTTGAAGATCTTTGTGCTAGCAGCACAGATCTATAAGAAACAGGCAGACAAACACTAAGCTCCACAACAGCCATTTCAACTGGAGGAAAAGGTCTATCTCTCTACAAAATACTTGAGGTTAAAGAAGCTGGGGCCCAAATTCATGGGGCTATTCCCCATAGTGAAGATTATTAACCCAGTCACAGTGCAATTAAAATTGTCCTGACTTCTAGGGAAGATATTCCTGGTATTCCATAGCAGCCTATTAAAACCTACGGTTGGGTCAATTCTGAGACCACTACCCCATGAGCCTCCGAACCTAGTGGTCCTAGAGGGCCAAACCCATTATGAGGTTCAATGAATCCTCTACTCGAGGTGGCACAGGAGACAGCTTCAATACCTAATCAAGTGGAAGGCTACTCCTTATTAGAGGCATCTTGGTTAAAGAGCAGAAATGTCCAAGCTGGCAGCCTCATAGCTAAATTCCAAGAAGACAACCCAACAAAGCCTGGAGGGAGTCACACCCTTAAAATCTATACCTGTACTCAAACTGTTTTTGTTTTGCACAGGTTGCTTTCAGGAAGTGAGGGAAACCAAATGTCAACTCACAAAGCATTCCTGACCTGCTCTCAAGTTGCCATAGTCAGTAGGATGGGGAATCAACCCTCAATGAGTGTGACAAAAGTTTTGGGTAAGATACTGTTTCTCTTTCACAATGTGATATTAACAATTAATAAACTGGGTTGGTCTTTTTAATCAAGGTTTATAGGGTTTTGGATATTTTAGGGCCTACAAGTCTATGTTGACTTCTGATAACTGGCTGGACTAATTCCTGCAGTTTTCTTTACAAGATTTCAAGAGCAGATTGCCATTGCCTCCTTCCTAGGGCTGAGACAAAGTGGCTAGCCCAAGGTTGCCTAACTATCTTTGTGCCCAAAGTGGGATTACCACTCCTAATCTCCCACTTTCTAGCCTGTTGCCTAAACACAACACAAAACTAGCTTTTAAACACAACACAAAACTAGCTTTTTAGATAAAAAAAGAACTGTGCAGAATTTTTTAGTTTAAAGTGATTCAAATCAAATTGGTCTGATGAATGGTTATATATTTAAATGAATAAATTCAAATGCAATCCAATGGAGCCCATGTCAATTTATGGGACATACCTTCATTGTTCTGTTTTTGGTGAACTAGGCATTTCTTTAAAATGGTGATCATGGGTAAAGATTACATTTTTTATTTATAATTATGATTCTAAAATAATGTATACTACCCTGTTTCTCAACAATACGGCCTCCCTCAATAGGAAGTCCCAGCATGTTTTATAGGCATGAAATGAAATTAAGCCCCTCCCCCCAAATTAAGGCCTATATTAAAACATGTGAAATGGGGGGGAAATGGCGGGGGGGGGCTTGCTGTTAGGAAGTACTTTTGTTGCACACCCGGATATGGTACTGCCTGCATTGACCCTGATACAAAGTGCCCCACCAATGCCGAGGTCAACATCCAAGCCGTCACCGCCTGCCTGCCTGAAGATGCAAGGCGGGGAATTAAGTCACCCCCCAAAAGATGGTTCGGGACTCAAAAAAAAAAAAAAGACCCGGCCTTATTATATGAGAAACACTGTAGAACATTTGTAAGATGGGAATTACGGCCACTGAATACAGTTCCATTTACTGGCAAAAATAGAATGTAGAAAAAGACAAATATGTACTGAGTGGATACTTAGCATTATAGATGAATTGATATGTACCTGAAGGTTGATCATCATCATCATCCATCCCTCCATCCATCCATCCATCCATCCATTCAATCATTCATTCTTGGTAGAATTTATTGTGTTTGGTTTTTTGGGCGGGGGCGGGGTGTTAAAGTATAAAATGGATTACAAAAGAAAAAAAATACTGTTTATGAGCTTGACAATGATATCAAAATGGAATTACAAAGTATTATTATTAAAAAATAATACTTCACATTTTAGATACCATTGTTATTTATTTGGATTGGATTGCTTGGTGTTTTATAATGTTTTTGGGTGTTGTTTATATATTTTTATTGTTTGGAGATTTCTTGAAAAAAACAGGAACAAAAATAACTTAAAATAAACTCTATAGAAATAAAGTTAATTTGCTCCTGACATTGTGATTAAAAGTACTTATATTATCTGAGTATTCAAATTGAAAAGCCCCTAGAATTTTATATTCCTCACTGTCTGGTACTTAAAGTAAAATATTACTTAAATACTCAGGTGGAGTGTAAGCATATGCAAGTAAACAATGTGTAGTTTTCTGCTAAAAACTCGCCTTGAATTATTTTTAAAAATATGTATGTTCATTTATTTATTGTAGTAATTAAAATTAAGTGTAGAAAAACAGAAAATAGGCTAAGTGTATAATTTCTGTCTTTTTTTATTTCTTTTATTGCAAATACCCTCAATTACATATGAAATGGAGTAGATGGCAGCCCCTTATTACTATTGTGATTAATTTTAGTATTGTTCACATGGAGAGAAGACTGAAGTGATTATACAACTATTAAACACTTGTCTTCCTTACAATAAGGATTTTACATCTATATATATTTTGCTCTTGAGAACAGAAATCTTATAAAGAAAAAACAGGTAGTTGTTATAAAGACTGAGAGCAGTTGCATTACTACACCATACAAAGTAATAAAGGAAAATATACTACTGAGATTACAAAATCCTAAGAAGCCCCATAAAGAAACCTACCAGTTAAGACACTAGGCTGGAAACTAAGAGGCTGTAAATTCTATCCCCTTAATTCTAATTATTTTTTGCACTTCAGAACAGAAATTTAAATTAATTGAACAATTTCATTTCTGCATACTAGATAATGTTAGTTCCATTTTTAATCAAAAGATTTAGAAGAATAAAAATTATTTTACCTAATGTGAAAAGAAACGTGTGAGGGATGTCACTATTCTCTTCCTGAACAACCCTCCACCACATGTCACCATGAGAAGGCAATCAGAGTAGGTCTTCTGAAAGCTATCTTAGAAATATCTCCAGTGTTGAGCATACTATTATATAGCAATAGTACTTAAACTTACTGTATATACCACTTTATAGTGCTTTACAGCCCTCTCTATGCGGTTTACAGAGTCAGCATATAAGGACATAAACGGTTGAAGGTTTTTTTTTATGCTATAATGAATGTTATGTATTTTTCAGTTAGTATTTTATATAAGAGATCGGATACTAAGTAAATCAAAAGACAAATGCAGGGTATTATTCATTTTCAAGCATATGAGCCTCAGTGTGTTTTAGCACAGACACATAATAGCATAATTTTTCCTTCCCAATATATCACCAGATTTCAATGGAGGGTGTTTATGAATTGCCGCATCCACAACTTCTAGTGTGAAGGAAATGGTTTATTTATTACAGAAAATGCTAATAAAATTCACAGTAATTTACACTTGAAGTAAATAATTAACAGGTATAGCAACACTTCACCTTAGATTGTCTTTGTGAAACTGCAAAAACTATTTGAATTTGCAGTGAGTATGAAATGGATTAAAAGTTCAGTTATGCCAACAGATCTGAAAATCTTTGCTAAATAATATTTTCATTTTTTTAAAAAAATCACTGAGATGCAGCATGACAAAAAAAGAGAAGATATGGAGTCAGGGTAGGCAACATTTAATGTGACAGAATAAATTAGTAACACTTTCAGTATAATATTCTTACAGATTTTGAGAAAAAAAAGTAATTAAGAAATTCTCAGGCTCCTGGAGCACATTAAGTAATAAAGGTCTGCAACACTATTAGAGTTTGATGCATCACTGAATATGTCCAATTTCTATCACAAGGTTGCTAAAATCAGATTTAGACTGGGAGATTCATTTTAAATGGCAGTTAAAACAACTGAAGATGAAGATGAAGATGATGATCATGATCATGATGATGAAGAAAATTTTTAGGATGTGGGCCATCCAGGTTATCTTCAGATGTTTCTTTCAACAATAAAAATCTATTGTTGGCAATAACAAAACTCTGCTGTTTTGCACTAATACTATTTTTTCCACTCTCCCACCTTATAATCTAACTTGATTTTATAAAGAAAAAAAAAAACATTCTCAAGATACTCAGGCATGATTTTTTTTTTTTTACAAAAATTTGAAATGACAATTTTGGCTTCAACTAATGGACAGATAAAAGCTCATCTGTCTTCTGCTATTGATAATGTCCAGTGGCATCATCCTCACCTAATATGATATGTAAGAAAATAATAACAACAATTATGATCTAAACCATCTGATCACAGTGAAAACAGCATGAATAAATGGGGAAATTTCTGTATCAATAAGACCTGAAGCCCAATTATAATTCACAGTGCTTTTAATGATATATAGCTATCGATTTCTCGCATCCATGCTGGTTGCTTTAAACTAATCAGCAGGAATGTCCTTGTAAAGTGCAAATTGTGAGTCTCCTGCCTTCAATATCCCATCCTGACATCTGTTCTCTTCAATAGAAAGCTCCTTCACTCAGGATTTTCCACATTACTAATCTGGCACTATAATCCAAAACAGTATAAAGTTAAACTACTTAATATGTTGAAGAGGAAGGATTAAACACCTGTTCTTTAAAAGTGATATCTAAAAGCATTCCAAGATTCCCCTGGATGGCATCTACATGGCATATAAGAATCTATCTTCAGTTCTATGTTTCTAATTCATGATATGTTCAGGCAGCACCACTATTCTGTGAGCTGCACTGGCTCCTTATGGACTGGATTCATGGTGCAATTAAAAGTGATGGTTATCAAATTTAAAGCTCTTCCCAGACCAGAGCTGGGTTATTTGCAGCACTGCCCATCTCTAATTCTTTCTGTCCCCATCCCACCCCACCCCAAGATACTGCAAAGTCAGCATGTTTCATGCTCCCTGTGTGACACTGAAATTGTGATTTTATACTTTCGCCAAAAAAAGAGAGATTATTCTTGAGAATGTTCTCTCTCTCTCTCTCTGTTTATATATGTGTGTGTGTGTGTGTGTGTGTGTGTGTGTGTATGTATATGTATATGTATATGTATATGTATGTATATGTATGTGTATGTGTATGTGTATGTGTATGT
>NW_020769329.1:428495-440651 GCF_900518735.1 Pseudonaja textilis | reverse complement strand
TATATATTTATTCACCCAAACTAGTTGGTGTATCCATATACCCAACAACTTTGTATGTTGGAAGCAGTCTAGGAAGGTTACAAATGGCAATCACAAGATACCAGGGTACGGCAACCATTGCAAATACATGCTAGTTGTCAAGTATCCAGATTTTGGTAATGTGACCATAGAGATGTTGTGCAGGAATGGGATTCAAATTTTGAAACAATTGGTTCTGTGGGCATGGCTAGGTGGACATGGCCATATGACTGGGTGGGTGTGGCTTCTTCTCTCTTTTTTTTTAGCAGCACCCCCCCCCCTCCCATTTTTGGGCCTTCTGGGCTTCAGGGAAGACTGGTGGTGAGGGGGATTTTTGCTCCCAGAAAGCTTCCCTGAAGCCAAAAAAACAAGCCTGGGGGGAAACGCAGCAGCCCCCTCAATTTTTTGCCTTCCTGTGCCTCAGGGAAGCCTCCTGGATGAAACAGTAAATAAGTGAGGGGAATCCTGGCACAGCTGATCTTAGGAACACCTGATCGTCAAGAGGGGAAAAAAAGAAATACCATAAGGAGTGACTGGGTGGGGAAGAACACAGTCAGTGATGTCAGGCATGTGAGCAGTGTTGCACATGTGCAATAAGGACTGACTGGGAGGAGATGGGAGGGGCGGGCAGAGAGGGGTGGGGCCAGCCAGGGGCATTATTGGCCGGTTCTCCGAACTGTGCAGAATTGTAACAACTGGTTCTATAGAACCAGTAATATCCCACCCCTGATGTTGTGACAGTCATAAGTGTGAAGATTGTAAGTCACTTTTTTTAAAGCTCTTGTAAATGAACAGCTGCAGAATAAATGGTTGTCAATTAATATTTCTTCATCCCATATCTCATGTCTTATCTATAAGCAGTTCGAGTAAACATCAATTTTTCAATCCTGGAGACAGCAAAAAGTCTATAAAGGGTTACCAGAACTTTGCAAAAATGCCTTCTTTTAATCTTGATCAAATAAATCAACTTGTTACTCCTTCCTTTTATATCCTAATCTTTAATTCGATTAAATGCTGTTATAGGGTTTGATTTTTTTATTCAGCTTTTTTTTATCCTATTGCATAGATTTTTTCAAGTCTTTAACAAGACTCTTTTGTAACCAGTAACAAAACCAGTAACAAAACATTTTTCATTTTTATTCTCTTGGTCCATCATTTGTATTCCCTTTTAATTTTTAAAACTTCAGCCAGTTTCTTTTGTTTATAAAGCACTGGTTGGTTTTTTTAAATGTGGCTCTCAGCAATCATTCAATTGTCTCAATTCGAATAAAGTTGAACATCCATATACCTGCATAAATAATAAACTAAGAAGACAAATATGCTGAATAGAAGCTAGCTAGCTATTTGTTGATCCTACTTTGTTGACTCATTGAGCAGGACAATGTGTAGGATTATCCATTCATACAAGCTTCTTTTACTCCAGACTACTATAACCATTATAATACAATAGCTGTGGGGTTTTTTTTTTTCAGAATCATTATAGAAAAATACAGTTTTCTCTCTCAGGAAACATATTTAAACCATATTCTGTGTATCTCTTCAGTGGCAGATTTGGAAATCTATAATGGAAATTTGCTACAAAATTGTCTGTTAGTGGCTTAGGGAATTCCTACTGATATATGTTTATGATTTTTTTTTAAAAAAAATGTCTGGCTATCCCTGTATTTTCTAGCGATAGATCCCTATCTACTGATAGGATATTTCTTTCAGTGAGTAGTCACTAGTTTTTAAACACTTACAATATTTCTTTTTCTGTTTATATTTCTCAGTCCATTCCAATTTCAAAGATTGTTATTGTTATTATTTTCAAAATTATATAATGTACATTGATTTCTTTTATGTCTGTGTTTTGCCTTCCATGTCTCTCTAGAACAAATGTTAATGTTCTCAGATAATTATCCTAAAATTACCACCAAAACTTTAAATTTTGAATTTAAAAAATGTACTTTGAAAATAGATACTTCCTCTTCTATAACACAATCTGTTATCTTTTGTGTTTTGTTGTGAGTTTAGGTGGCCATGCTGCTTTAAAAAGGTGGCTTTTTACAGCTTATCTGTGGGAGGATGAACTGCCCCGCAACAGAAAAATGTTATATATGACTCTCAAAACATTTTTTTTCTGTAGTAGTCTGAATAACAGCTGTCTAGTTCAGGCATATAGGCAATTATGGGGAAAGTGTGAATGGGACTTTATTTATTTACTTTACGTATGAATCAAATTTGCATAGCTACTCATAGATTTGCCAAAAGTGAATCTGGGCAAAGCAATTGAATAAAACCCACAGATATAAAAAGTATAAAATCTACATTAAGAAATAAATAGTATAAAGGCCCCTAGGAGAAGGGAGAATAAAAATGACCAACTCAACAATGTAAACTGGCACATAGATTTTGAAATAAATAACTATAAAAAAAGCAACAACGGGTAGACAGAAATGGAGCAGAGGTGTTTTCTGGGTTCGGCAGTGGATGTGGCTAGAGAGAGAGGTGACTGAACAAGGTGATGACAGAAGGCAGTGACAGGGACAGTAACAAGCCCAGGGATCCACAGTCATGGAGGAAAAGTAGGAAGTGCCTGAGGCAGTAGAAACCAAAGCAGAACCCTGTAAAAAGATTCAGCAAAATGAAAGTGTAGCTCTGGACTTTAGAAGCTGGCAGAGTGAAGTCCATGTCAGTAAAGTTCAGGTGAAGAGTAACTAAACAAGAGCTATAAGCTATTAGCATTTCTCATAAGTGTGAGAGAAGGAAGAACCACACAGCAAAACATTTGGTAAGTCTTTGCTTTAATTGGGAATTTATGATGTTTCATCATATTTACCTTCTATTTACTATTTTTAATTTTTGTAAATATACATATATATACCTCAGGTCCTCTATCACACTCCTTACCTAGATTCTGTCTGTTCAATGACTCATGAAATTTCTTAATAAACCCAATCAGAAATCATTGAGTGGTCACATGACATATTTCTTAATAACTGCTTTGCTCAGCAAGGAAGATTCAGGTACCAATTGTGAAAATAAGTCAAGGACTACTTGTAGATTAAATTGGTCCCCACTAAGACCTTTAGTCTGTGTCTAAAGTTAAGCATACTACAGATCTTGCTGTGTAAAAAAAAGGTTATATTTAGCAGCATAACAAAATTTAAATACTTTCACATTTTTCTTGAAGCATGCGTTAAAAACTAACAAAGGTGAAGATTATTTTAGCTAATGGTCTAAACCTAAAATCTAATTAAGATTGTCTTACTTTGATAACCCAGTCAATCTTCAGGGTTTAATGTCTATCCAAATAAAAAGTTAAGTGTTTTCTGCTCAAAGATGATTTTGCTTCACATTGGAGATAATGTTATTGCAAGCAATATTTTTAATAAGGTCAACACATGGTAACAAGTAACATAATTAGGATGAAATAATTGGGCCTATGGGAATAGAAGTATTTGACCATTGCTTATACCTTTTTATTTATTTATTTATTTTTATTTTTGTCAATTGCTTACAAGATAATAGGTATAAGTATATACATAGTTATGAATACATGGATACACATAAGAAAAATAAAAAATAAAAGAAACAATAGGACAGGGACAGTAGGCACGTTGGTACGCTTATGCACACCCCCTACAGACCTCTTAGGAATGGGGTGAGGTCAATAGTAGAAAGTCTAAGGGTAAAGTTTTGGGGGTTTGGGGAAGAAACCAAAGAGTTGGGTAGATTATCCCAGATATTGACTACTCTGTTGCTGAAGTCATATTTCTTGCAATCAAGTTTGGTGCAATTAACTTTGAGTTTGTATCTATTGTATGCTCTTGTGTTGTTATGGTTGAAGCTGAAGTATTCATTGACAGGTTGGACATTGCAGTGTATGATTTTATATACTATACTTAGATCGACCAAAAGCAGCATAGTTCTAGGTTTTCTAGAACTAGAATTTTGAGTTTGGTGGCATAAGGTATTCTGCAATGAGTAGAGGAGTGGAGAACTCTTCTTGTGAAATATTTCTGGGCTTTCTCAACTGTGTTAATATCAGATACGTAATGTAGGTTCCAGACTGATGAGCTGTATTCGAGTATTGGTCTAGCAAATGTTTTATATGCTCTAGTTGTTAGTGTAATATTACCAGAGAAAACGCTATGTAAGATTAGGTTAACAACTCTTAACGCCTTTTAGGCTATGTAGTTACAGTGGGCTCTAGCACTTAGATCATCAGAGATGAGTACTCCAAGATCCTTTACAGAGCTTGGATCATCAACAAGCTCTTGACTATTCAGCCTGTATTTTATTTTCTGATTTATTTATTTATTGCCAATATGTAAGACAGAGCATTTATTTGTTGAGATTTGAAGTTGCCATTTGTTTGACCATTCTGATACATAGTCAAGGTCTTTTTGAAGGGTAGCAGTATTGTCTGTGGTGTTGAATAGCTTTACATCATCAGCGAAGAGAACGCAGTTGCTCTTAATATGATCACAGAGCTCATTTATGTAGAGTATGAAGAGAGTTGGTCCTAGAACACTGCCTTGGGGGACACCACTGTTGACAGGTACAGAATTTGATAGGACGCTCCCAATTTTGACCATTTGTTGTCTGTTTGATAGGAATGCTTCTATCCATTTATGCAGAGATACCGTAAGATTTTAGTTTTAGGAGTAGTTTGTCGTGTACCACTGAATCAAAGGCTTTACAGAAGTCTATGTACATTGCATCAATTGCTTTGCCCTGATTGAGTTGTGTAGTCCATATGTTTTTGCAGTGTAAGAGTTGCAGATTACAGGATAGTTTTTTTCTGAAACCAAACTGTTTATTAGAGAGTAGGTTGTTTATTTCTAAGTGGAGGATGATGGATTGGTTAATAATTGATCCCATGACTTTACAGGTGACTCAGCATAAAGAGATTGGTCTGTAATTTTCAGCTAGACTGGGGTCTCCCTTTTTGAAGATGGGGGTGACCGTGGCTTGTGACCATAGTTTTGGCAACGAGCTGGTCCTGAAAGATTTTTCAAAGATTATGCTCAGGGGTTCGGCTATTGCCGTGGATAGCTTTTTTAATAAGTATGCTCATATTCCATCCAGTCCAATAGATAGAGATGGTTTTAGATTGTATAGTGCTTTTTCAACATTGTCTTCTGTAAAATTGATATGTATTAGATCATTGTAGTTGTCTGTGGTTTGACTAGGAAATACTGGGCATGATCCATTGCTGTTTACAAGTACTGATCCAAAGAATGTGTTAAAGAGGTTGGCTTTAATAGTGTCATCGTTGCAGTCTTTACCATTGGGTCCTTTCAGGGGTGGGATGGACCTTGAGTCTTTTAGTTTGTTGTTTACAAAATTGTAGAAAGCGTGGGTGGAATTGGTGTGTAGAAGGCTTTCTTCTTGTTTAATGTGATAATTGGTGCATTCAGGTTTTATCTGGTAGCATAAATTTTTGTATCAGCTTTTGAAGTTGGCAACGTGACCAGATTTGTTTTTCCACCACAGTGATTTCTTTTTGGATTGAAGCTTCCTTATTGTTATGGGTAATTTGTTTTTTCTGGTTTTGGAAGTTGTTAATGGTACATATAGTTTGATGACTCTTTTGACTTCAAGTAAAAATATGTTGTAATAACAGTATTGCATCCAGTGAAAAGAAATTGCCAATCAAGGGATGAGAGATTGTTTATAAGATCATAGTTGCCTTTTTTGAAGTTATAATTGGGGCTTCAGTTGTGGTGATGATTTTTGTGTGGACGTATGTTGAGACAAAAGTCTATCATGTTGTGGTCACTGTGGGAAAAGGGTTCTTTAATTTGTATTCTGTAAATTGAATTCAAACTATTGCAGAAGATGAGATTGGGGCACTTGTTAAGTCTAGTGTTGTTGGTTACTAGCTGTTCTAGTTCCAGATTTGTTACTGCATTGTAGAAGGTTGCAAGTGTGGGTTCAGTTGTGCATTTCTAAAGGGTCCAGTTAATATGAGGTAAATTGAAGCCACCAAGAAAGATAAAAGCGTGTGGGCAGGATGCTGCCCATGTTAGTAGTGTATTTGGCTTGTTTGCATGTCAATGTCATAATCGGGGCTCTGTAACATAGTAAGAACTGAAATGTGATATTTAAGGAGAGTTCACAGATGATGGTCTCAGGAAGAGCAAGCTCCTGGGTAACTTGGATGTTTTTTAGATGTAAGGACTTTTTATAGAATATAGCAATACCACTTCCTCTATGGATTTCACGATCTGTTTGGTAAACATGATAGTCTCTTACTGTGGCAATGGAGTCAGGGAGAGATGCGTTGAGCCATGTTTCACAGACAAATATAATGTTGAATTTAGCTGTATTTAGTAAGAGGAGAAATTCAGGTTTGTTATTTACAAGGCTTCTTGCATTGAGTAGCTTGCATTTAAGTTGTGGTTGGAATAGAGGTAGTTAGGTGTGTGCGTGCCTAGTTTTGAGTGATGTTGGATTGGATGGGGTGGGGTTGGATGCGGAGTTGTGGGTTGTGTGACTTTCTTTTGATGCAATCAGCTTGGTAGTCAATATATAGATTCTTTTCTCCATTGTCTAGATGGTTTTTGAGTTCTTCACGGAGTTCACAGGAGCAGATTCTTTGCAGCTTGGATAAGTGGTCTTGAGTGAAGTTTTTTGTGGTTGGGATTGGTTTTTGCAGTGGTATTTATTGTATGAATGAATATGTGTTTGCTGGAATCATTTTTGTATACAACTCTACAAAATCTTGGGGCCACAGAGCCATCATTGTATTTGCACCCAGGGCCATCTCTGGTTATTTCAATGATATCTCCAGGAAAAATGTTTGCTGTATTTGAGTTGTTTATAATATCACGAATGTTGGTGATGTCGTCTGATTCGTTGGTGTCTTCAAGATCAAATAAAATGGCATTTGGACGTTTCTGATCACGTTCCATGGTGTCTCTGATGCATAAGGAGATATTATTTGTGGAATTATTTGAAGGAATAGTAATTGTTTGTGGCTGTGGTTTGATGGTTATTTTTGGTTGTAGTTGTGATTGTAGTTGAGGTAGTAGTTGTGATTGTTGTGGGATTTGATTTTGAGCTGATAGGTACTCACGTATCTGTGCTGTATTTTTTTTTCAATAGATTAGGCTTGCTTGTATGGTTGTTTCAAAATGTGTTGCTAAGCGTTCTTCTATGGGTGATTCTATGCTTTCAACTCTGTCAGGTAGGGTATTCAGTTTGTTTAGCTTAGGAGAACATGATGGACATAGATAAAAGAATGAATTTTTAACCATATCAGCTAGGCTTTTGTTTGCATTTAAGCAGGCAGGGTGGGCTTGATTGTCACATAGGCGGCATTTGATGTAAATTTCGCTTTCACTGATGGTTTCAAGACATCTGAAACGTCTGCAGGAATCTGGGAGGTCATTGGAAGAGATATTTTTCTTTTGTTTTGGTTTGGAGTTTTTGGCTGGCATGGTCAATAGCAATAGTACACTAAACAATTACAATAGCTAGTTAATGTGGTAGGTAGACAGTTACTTAATGAATGTTGGTAATTAATAAATGTTAATTGATATGTTAACAAATCAAAAGTAAGGTTACTTATTACTATAAATCAATCAATCAATTGGTTATTCAAATCACTCTAATCAAATAATTTTGCTAAGCAACAAACAGCCTAATTTATTACAGTAATTACTAAACATGCTGGTCAATTAAATTCACTAAATCACTGTTTTAATAATTGGATTTTCAGTAATTACACTATATGCACTAAACACAATCATACTAATTAATAAAAACAATAAATCAATTAATAATTTGATTAAAATTAATTATTTTTTAAGAAATTGATTTGGAGATATCATTATCTAATCTTTGATATAGGTCTTGAGGTAGAAAGTTATAAGTTTTGAGATACTGAAAGTAATGAAGTATTATTGAGAGTCAGTAAGTAAAGGGTTATTGCTTAGCTTAGCTGTTGCTGATATCTGAAAATAGGTTTATAATCCCTAATAAACTGGCAGGAGGCCTCTTTTCCTGGGTTAGAGAAACAACGGTTTCTTTATGTCAAACACTCTTTCCTCTTAATTTTACACTCTCTTTCTTGTTTTGTAGATTGAGTTTTTGAGATTGTAAAGATGCAAAGATGCTGAAGGGGGATCTCTGGCCCCTTCTTCAGCAGAGATAAACAGAACAATTCACAGGGAGGCAACAGGAAACTTTTTGTTTTTGTTTTCCCTTGATGAATGGGATTTCTGGCCCCCTCCTAGTTAATTAAATACACTTTCAAAATTTGTTGCTTTAAGAGAAAGAGGCACGTAGATAGTTTTGCACTGGCAATTCAAATATATTTTTACTATGTAGACTCAGATTTGTATTGAGCATTCGCTCCTGGCTTCAATATACTTCTACTTCTATCACAGGAAATAAAGTTGCTTCCAATCTTCACAGGAGTTCAGTTATAACAAAACTAAGTTACTGTCCTTTTAAAGAGGGAGTCCGGATTAGCAATTTGGTGAAGAGGGAAGAGGGAAGGGGGGCGGCAGGGGGGGAAGCAGTCTGCTTCACACCCTGGCTGCAAATGTCTGAAGACCGACTCACAGCTCCTGGTGCTCACCGCCCTGCAAGGATGGGATGAATCTCACCATCTCACCACCCTGCAAGGATGATTGTAGAGCCCCCGGTACTGGCAAGCCCCACCGCCTTACCTTCTAGTAAGGATGGGTTGAGTCACAGATCATTGAGCGCTTTTGAATAGAGCGCTTTTAAATTTAGCGCTTACTGAGGAATGAGCTCTTTTCTGGCATGCTGGTCAATGATGGGAGGAATCAAAAATCTCCAAGTACTTTTGAATGGAGGGTTTCTGAGGATTTCTGGCTTGCTGGCAAGTCTCGGGCATTAGGCTTTCCACCTGTGGGTCCACCGGCTGGACCCACAGGTATTTGAGGGCTTGTTGCCGGGCGCTGTCCATGCCCACCAGAGCTCCTCATGCTGTCACTACTGCCACCGCCATCTTTAAGATGTAACTCCCTATGGTGAAAATCACGAATTCTTCATCATAATATAAACAGGACATCACTTTCTAAGCTGTATGAAGACAACCAAAGGTCTTAGGACAACATAAATTCACTAACTTTAACTAACTAACTTCACTAACTTTAATTTAAACTTTAAGTAAAAGGAAGGATCCTAAAGAAATATTAGTAGATTGGTTGTATGAGGAGCAATGTCAGTCTTTTTTTCCCCTTCTTTTTCTGTACTTCAACTTTTCTTTTAAAAAATCCAAATCTTCACTTTTATGTCATACTATAATGCTATTGCTTCAGGAAGGACTCCAAAGTGGAGACAGGACATAGTTTTTTAAAAAAAATGTTTCAGAAATGTAATTTGACCATAATTTAACATGTTCACCAGTATGACAATGAAAGATCACTTGCCATTAAACATGTTAATTTCAGTACAGACCTGCAGCCAGAGGGTTTTAGAAATGCCACCTGTCCAGACACTTTGATCATCTTTGGATGCCTTTCCATCCCCTCCCAATGATATTAGAAAAGTGATTTCAGAGAGAAGGCTTCTAGAATGACAGTGCCATCTCATGGAATATTCTCAACATGAAGAGACATCTGGCATCTATACTGATGCCCTTCCAGTGCTGTCTAATATCTTTCTCTTCTCCTCTTGCAGTAATTCCAGTTTTATATGCACACATTATATGGGGATGGTGGCTCTTATTTTTAGCCCTCCCAATGTATTTTGTTGTCAGTTGTATTCTATTTTTACTGTCTAAGTGAAACATTTCTCATGTTTTAAATTGTCTTACAACATTGTCAGTTAGTTTTAAAAGGGCACAAAAATATTAAATGTATAAGGAAGCTCTCTTTCTTTTCTTTCCTTTCTTTTATTTTTTTATTTGCTTGATAGTGCAAAACATAAAAATTCAATATCTATATAAACAGTGTGTTGTCTGAGTACAATTGATTTTGAGATATAGCAATGGTAATAATCACAATAATATTCATAACATCATTAACAATCACATAATAATATTTACTTATCCATTTTAATAAAACTTCAATGTAATCAATTCTTCTCTTATGCCTTTAGGTTTCTAACTTCTGTTGCTGCTAGTTAGCCACTGATAAAACAAATTTCTTTCTTCATAGTTGACCTGTCTTGTATACATAAAAGAATTATGTATCAGAAGAATTGTTTATCAGATTTGATTCATATTTTTCTATACAGGCAGTCCTCAACCTAAGACCACAATTCAGCCCAAAATTTCCACTGCTAAGCAAGACAGTTGTTAGGTGAATCGCACCCAATTTTGTAAATTCTTTTTGCCTTAGCTGTTAAGCAAATCATGCAATTGTGAAGCAAATCTGGCTTTCCCCATTGACTTTTCGAATTGGAAGCTGGCTGGGAAGGTAACAAATGGTGACCACATGATCCTGGGACAGTGCAACTATCATAAATATATGCCAGTTTCTGAGAGTCAAAATTTTGATCACAGGACTGGGGATGCTGCAATGGTCATAAGTATGAAAAATGGCCATAGGTTCCTTTTTCAATTGCTGTTCTAACATTGAACAGTCCCTAAACAAGTTGTTGTAAGTCAAGGACTACCTCAGTTACATTAAGGTAAATATAAATATGATAAACAATATCAAATGAGGATGAGGATGAAGGATGGAAGACAGAGGATGGAGGATGGAGGAGGATGGAGATGGGGATTTATTTATTTTATGAATTTATCACATTTCTGTACTAGCTATCTATGTCTGTCTCTCTGTTTGTCTCTCTATTATCTATCTAATATGTGTGTGTGTGTGTGTGTGTGTGTGTGTGTGTGTGTGTGTGTGTGTTTGTAGATTTTCACGGGTACAGGTATGCAGGTCTTGGCATGTTCGAGTCTTTTCCCATGTAAGATTGAGAGTATCTTGGCAATGTTTCGATGACGTCCCACTCGCCATCTTCAGGCTGGTGCTTTTGGCTTTATGCTTGGCAACTGGTGATGCAACCATGGTCTGGTTTCTGGACGGTGGTTTTCTTTCATCTATGGAATGGGTTTGGGTTTGAGTCTGGTGAGGGAGAATGGTGGTGGTATCATCTGTTGTTTTGGGTCTGGTGTTGGTTTTCATGGCTGGGACTTGTTTGTTGATAAGGACTAGTTTCCAGATGTCTGGTAAGAGGGAGGCATCATCCCTTTTATTCATGTTATGGGTGTGTTTCTCTATTTCGATGGCTTCCCTGATTATTCTCTTGTTGAAGTGTTCAGTATTGGAGATTAATTTGGTTCCCTCAAAATTGATTTCATGTCCTGTGGCTTTAAGGTGCTGGAAAAGGGAGGAAGCAGAAACCAGACCACGGCTGCATCACCAGTTGCCACACATCCTGACCCCCAAACCAAGCAAACAGACACAACCATGAACACATAGCCAGGCCTCAAACTCAGAGCCAAACCAAAACCTGGAACATCACATCACAGCCATCCGCTCAGGATATCAACATCACAGAACTCAGGAGGTTACACCACAAAACCTCAGGATGTTGCAACACAGCCAACGACCCAAGAAATTACAGCACAAGACCCAGGATGTCACAACAATAGAACTCAGAAGGTCATCACACAGCCCATGACCCACGTCATTACGACCCAGGAGATTACAGCAAAAGACCCAGGATGTCAAAACAATAGAACTCAGAAGGTCATCACACATGCCATTACCCAGGTTGTTACAACACAGGAGGCTGATGGACACACAGCCAATACCTCAGCCACAC
Source organism: Pseudonaja textilis (assembly GCF_900518735.1). The sequence goes on along the minus strand of NW_020769329.1, from coordinate 428,891 downwards.
ATGTTCTTATGAAAAAGCCAGCCAATCTGCAAACATCAACTCCATCAACCAATCAAGAAATTACAACACAGCCAACCTCCCCACCAGTACATATAGGGAGACGGCAGTTCCAATCATGCTTTGCTCGCACAAGCACAAAGCCAAAACCACCAGCCTGAAGATGGCAAGTGGGACCTCATTGAAACGTTGTCAAGATACTCTCAATCTTACATGGGAAAAGACCTGAACACACCTAGACCTACACAAGTTTTCACGGATACTTACATGTATGGCATTCAGCTTTGTTTGGGTATTTTCCCACGTCATTGTAGTTCTGTATTGAATACAGAAGCCTGGTGATGGCAGATGAGATTCTCCCGAAACGTTGCTACAACTATAAAAGCACAACTACAATGA
>NW_020769329.1:413569-428095 GCF_900518735.1 Pseudonaja textilis | reverse complement strand
ATACATATATATATTTATTTATTTCAGGTATGTAGGGTTACACGGATCTTTTCCCATGTAAGATTAAGAGTATCTTGGTGACGTTTCAGCAAGGTCCCACTCGCCATCCTCAGGCTGGTGCTTTCAGCTTCATGCCAGTGCAAGAAGTGTGTGATTGGAGCTGCCGTCTCTCTATAAATACTGGTGGTGGGGGCTAGTGTGCTGGGCTGGTTGGCTGCTCTGCTGCCTCTTGATTGGTTGATGGAGTTGATGTTGGTATAATGGACTGTGTGATGGCCTTGTCAGTTTTGTTGTGGAGATATCCTGGATCTTGTGCTGTAATCTCCTGGGTCGTTTATTTTGTAGTGATCTTTTTTCCATTAGCCTCTCGTGTTTTAACAGCTTGGGTAATAGGTTGTGTGATGGGTTTCCGAGTTCTTTTGTTGTGGTATCCTGGGTCCTGGGTTGTAATCTTCTGGGTTGTTTGTGTTTTGATCTCTTTTCCATTAGCCTCCTGTGTAGTCAGTCAGAAGAGAAGAAAATACTTCCTCCCTCTTCCAGCACCTTCAAGCCACAGAACATGAAATTAATTTCGAAGGAACCAAATTAATATCCAACACTGAACACTCCAGCAAGAGAATAATCAGGGAAGCCATCGAGATAGAGAAACACCCCTATAGCATGAATAGATGGGATGATACCTCCTGCCTACCAGACATCTGGAAACTAGCCCTCACCAACAAATGAGTCCCAGCCACGAAAACCAACACCAGACCCAAAACAACACAGGACACCACCGCCAATCCCCCTCATCAGACCCAGGCCCAAGCCCATCCTATAAACGAAGGACAATCACCATCCAGAAAACAGACCATGGCTGCTTCGCCAGCTGTCACACACCCCAACCCCAAAACCAAACAAACTGACACACGCCAACAATACAGACCCAGACTCCAAACTCGAAGCCAGACTAAAACCCAGAATGCTCCATCACAGCCACCCCGCAATCCATTTTCAGCTAGGTTCTGGTTTATCAGATCGAGTTGAGTTGACTGATGCATAGATTTATCCCATTACCAGGGAATTATTTGATCCTGAGGAAGTGGACAGGTTCCTCAGAACTGTTAACCTGTCAGCCTGCTCCTCCTCTTGATTAAGGCATCCCAGGACATGGCATGTGGTTGGGTCCATGAAATGGTGACATCCTCCATGAGTGAAGTTGTCTCTGTGGCACTTGAAGAAGGTGGTGATATATCCTTTGTCCACTCTTTGTACAGTCTACAATCCTCCTTGTCTAGGAAAGGTTCTTGAGAAGGTGTTTGGGCTGCAGCTTAGAGGGTCCTACAAGGAACAGATTATTTGGATCATTTCAGACATGTTGTCCACTTTATGCAAAGCTTGCAGTGTGTATTCCCAAAAGTCTGCACTTCCAAAGGAGCAATATTTAAAGCACAAGAATATGTTTGATGCACTCAAATAAATCACACAATTGGAACAAGTACAAAAATTAATCAAAAAGCATAGCACAGTGCTGAAGAAATATAAAGATGTATGTAAGAAACACTTTCTTAAAAAAATCGTAAAATTACAGAGTTGAAACATGCTTGAGGCTTTCACCTAGAAACATCCGCATTTTGCAGAACTTCAGAGTAAAGTATCCATAATGGGGGGTTATCCAGCCTCTACTTGAATGCATTTAGTAAAAAGGAGCCTGGACAATTGGTTTCACCCTCAAATTGGTGTTAGGGGTTTTCTCAATAATCAATTACTATTCCAATATCTTTTTCACAAGTGTTGCTGTCAACTCAAAATAACTTAGGTCAAGACAATACCTTTTATTTTTGTTTCCCAGTGAATCACTTTCGAATTGTCTCTATTAAGTTTCACTCTGCTATTTTCCACTCATGTCTCCTACTCAGATCATTTTGCATTTACTTCTGTGATACAAAGTTATAGTTATCCCACACAGTTTTTTTATTACTTTCAAGATAACATTCCCTCCACCTCTTCATTCAAGTCATTAATAAAATGTTAAAGCGTGCAAGGTTTACACTGCCATGTCACTCAAACCAAGAACATCTATTGTTTGATTTAAAAAAAAGTGTTTGATGAGATTTTAAACAGCAATGTATCCACTTAATTGTCATTGCCATACACCCCATACTTAGATAGTGTACTAATCAGAATGTCATGTCATATGTTATGTTGAAATCAAGATATATCTATTGGGTTTTATAATGTAGTAAGAAAATTATCCTTATTAACATTAAATTAGCAAGATTTGTTCCTTGCAAATCCACACTGATTTACAGTAACTGTTAAACTGTTTTAAAAGTGTTCATGGGTTGATGGCTTTGCAGTCTGCATGTCAGCATTTCTTCCTAAAGGAAATCAGCCCTGACTGATAGTGAAGCTGAAGCTCAAATACTTTGGCCACACAATAAGAAGAAAGGATTCATTGAAAATGATCCTGGTGATGGGAAAGATTGAAGGCAAAAGGAGAAGGAGAAGACAGGATGAGATGGTTAGATGGTAGGTCCAATGAAGATGAATTTGGTGAAACTTTGGGGGACAGTGGAGAACAGGAGGCCTGGAGTGTTATGGCCTATGGGGATCATGAAGAGTCGGTCAGGATTCAGCAACTAAACTACTACTACTACTACTACTACTACTACAATATTCCTAGTTACTAGTTTTGGACTGATTGGTTTGTAGATCCATGATTCATCCTTTCCCCCTTTTGAATATAAAGATATTGCTTCACATTCTATGGGATTTCTCAAAGATGAGACATTGAAATTCAGACAGTACTCTGGGATGTAGTTCCCCTGACCTGTATGATTAAATTCACTTAAAGTACTGCAAGTAAGTATTCCTGACCATACTCTTACCAATCTCAGATTTCATTCCCACAGTTTCTGCTGCATCTTCACAATTGCTTAGTGGAATACATACTCTTTTTTCAGAGACATAAAACTAAATAGGTTTGTATTGCATATCTTCATAATGCTGCCTACACTAAGTCATTGGTATGCTGGCCTTTTTCTCATTGTTTTGTTTAGAATGAATTGAGGGGTCCTTTTTTGTTCTTAGTTTTTAGCTAATCTCATATTTTTCTGAGTTTGGGGTATTTTGGCACCATTTTTTGGACTTTGGTTGTTGTTCCTGTTTGAATTTTCTATATCTGACCTTTTTGATTTTCAGATTTTGATTAAGGGGCCACAATTGGTGTCTACTGCTATCTTTTTTCCTGCATACCAGTTTTCAAATATTTTCTTTTTAAGAAACTTTTGATGACATTGGGTACATTTTCACAATAGGTTCTTCTGTATGGAATTCTACTTATTATTGTCCCAGCTGTTTATAAAAATCTGTTTTTCTAAAATCAGTAGTATATTAAAAATCCACCCCCTCATGCTCATTCTTTTTTTCTTTGAAACCTCACCTCAGAGTTTCATCTGTGAATATATCAAAGCTATTTTAGAGTTCAAATATTTCAGATAACTTTTACGTCTCTTGTTTTTGATTGTCAGTCATGTCCAGTGAGCTGCGTCCTTTGTATTATTCTCCTTCTAATGGAGACTTGCTTCATCTGTCAGCTTCTGTTATAGGCTTCCTTTATTTGGTCTAATAAATCTTTTTTTCTTTTTTTGTATTTTAGGTGATGAAGTGCATGCACTCATTGCTCTAGTCTTCTTATATTGTGAGAAGCTTTCTGTAATACCCAGGAAATCATTATCTGGCAGGAACATAATAATTCACAGATATTTCAGGTCATGACTAGGGAATCATACCCATTTATTCTCACTTCAGTTTATTAAGGATCCACCATTGGAAAGAATTTTATTTCTTCTTATGTCCCTGAGTTCCCAGGCTGGTTAAATGTAGTACTTTTGTTGAATTATTAGGGAAAAGTTGTTAATTGAAGGCCTGTCTTCAATTCTCCCATGAAATTTTAAGCAAAAAATCATTTTCTACTATTTTGCTAGATATTGATGACAGCAGCAATGATAATGTTGATGACAGAATGGAATAGAATAGGATGAAAAATAAATTGACAGTGTTTCAGATTGGATTGAAACTGCATCCTTATTTGAATGAAGACACTCAATAGAAGGCTATGTATTTGGACTATAAATGATAGGGAAAATATAGTTTCGTTTATTGTACTAAACTGGTTTATAACTTTTCTGGCAACTGCACAAGGATGTACCCACTTACAATCAAGGGAATACTTATATTCTGGATTGAAATGGAAGAATTTGAAAAGAAAGATACATTTTTAAAGACTCTGTGAAATAGGTTGAAACAATAATATAAAATGCTAACTATGTTGGTGATAAGAAGAGGAATTTAATCTTAAAGTATATGCTTTAATTTTAAAGCATGCACCTCATGTTTATTTGTTTTCTAAAGTTCCTCTACAATTTTATCTATGTACAAATTCCACCCGTTTCTTCTACAATTTTCTAAACAACAAACTTAAAGACTCAAAATCCATCACACCCCTAAAAGGACCTAACAGTAAAGACTATAATGATGAAACCATTAAAGCCAATCTCTTTAACAGATTCTTTGGATCAGTCTTTGTAAACAGCAATGGATCGTGCCCAATATTTCCTAGTCGAACCACAGACAATTAGAATGATCTAATGCATATCGGTTTTACAGAAGATAATGTTAAAAAAGCACTACGCAATCTAAAACCATCTCTATCTATTGGACCCAGTGGACTATGTGCCTACTTCCTAAAAAAGCTATCCACTGCCATAGCAGAACCTCTAAGCATTATCTTTGAAAAAATCTTTCAGAACCAACTCCTTGCCAAACTTATGGTCACAAGCCATGGTCATCCCCATCTTCAAAAAGGAAGACTCTAGCCTAGTTGAAAATTACAGACCAATCTCTTTATGTTGCATTACCTGTAAAGTCATAGTATCAATTATTAATCAATCCATTATCCTCCACTTAGAGACAAACAACCTACTCTCTAACAAACTATTTGGTTTTAGAAAAAAAAATATCTTGTAATCTGCAACTCCTACACTGCAAAAACATATGGACTACACAACTTGATCAGGAAAAAGCAATAGATGCTATTTGCATAGACTTCTGCAAAGCCTTTGATTCAGTGATACACAACAAACTACTTTTAAAACTAAAATCTTATGGTATTTCCAGACACCTACATAACTGGATAGCTGTATTCCTGTCAAACAGGCAACAAATGGTCAAAATAGGGAGCAGCCTATCAAGCCAGTGGTCTAGGACTAACTCTCTTTATACTCTACATAAATGACCTCTATGTTCATATTAAAAGCAACTGCGTTCTTTTCACTGATTATGTAAAGCTATTCAACACCACTGACAATACTGCTACCCTTCAAAAAGACCTTGACTATGTGTCGGAATGGTCAAACAAGTGGCAACTTCAAATCTCAACAAACAAATGATCTGTCCTACATATTGTAAAAAAAAAAATCAGAAAATAAAATACAAGCTGAATGGTCAAGACCTTGTTGAGGTCACCCACTATGTCAAGGACCTTGGAGTACTCAACTCTAATGATCTAAGTGCTAGAGCCCACTGTAACAACATAGCCAAAAAGGAATTAAGAATTGTTAGACCAATACTCAAATACAGCTCATCAGTCTGGAACTCGCACTACATATCGGATATTAATACAGTTGAGAAAGTCCAGAGATATTTCACGAGAAAAGTCTTCCATGCCTCTACTTGTAACAGAATACCTTATGCCATCAGACTTAAAATTTTAGGCCTAGACAACCTAGAACTATGCCACCTTTGGTCCAAGCTAAGCATAGTACATAAAATTATCTATTGCAATGCCCTACCCATCAATGACTACTTCAGCTTTAACCACAACGATACAAGAGCACACAATAGATACAAACTTGATTGCAGGAAATATGACTTCAGCAACAGAGTGATCAATGTCTGGAATACACTACCCGACTGTGGTTTCTTCCCCAAACCCCAAAAACTTTAACCTTAGACTGTCTACTGTTGACCTCACCCCTTTCCTAAGAGGTATGTAGGGGGCATGCATAAGCATACCAATATGCCTACCGTTGCTGTCCTAATGTTTCTTTTTATTCATATCTATTTCATGTATTTGTAATCATGTTTATACTTATACCTGTTATCTAATACTTGCTTGACAAAATAAATAAATGAAATAAAAAATAAATAAATTCAGTTTGCAACAAATGCAAAGGAAGCTGAAAAAAATGACACTATGTAAGATTCCCAATATTCAAATGATGTGTAAATATGCTGACTTTGTTGTCTGGTGTTGATTTGTTTATGACTGAATATTTTCACCTTTGAAGGTTCCCTTGCTGGTCAGCTGAATCCTGAATGGTTATAACTTGGCTTGGCACAGTTCTGACACCATTTTGTAGTAAGTCTAAGGGAAATTCCTTACATTAGACTTTATGAGAATAGTGCAGTTATAATATACCTGGGTTGTCCCTCACAAAACTCCTAATGAAGACTGAACAGTTAAATAATTATTTAGAATGCAGAGGCACATTTTTTCTCAGCTTTCTTGAATGTCATTAAAGTTCAGGCTGAGAAATTATTACACCAAACTTTGTTCTGTTTATAATAGTGAAGCTCTCCCTCTCTGTAAATAAAATATGAAAAAAGTATCTCTACTGGTGGGAAAATATATCATTGCAAAAAGAAAATTTACAAACAAAACTGTCAAAGACAGTTTATGGTTTTAATTTCTTTCATCACTTCTACAGCAGAAGAATACAATTCCTTTCCTTTTAGTTATCCTTCCTTCTTTCCTTCCTTCCTTCCTTCCTTCCTTCCTTCCTTCCTTCCTTCCCTCCCTCCCTCCCTCCCTCCCTCCCTCCCTCCCTGTCTCTCTGTTGATTATTTTACAGTGATTATACTGTCAGATTGGGAGAATGGTACAGTGGCCTATAGGTGAATATAATCACCTCTCACCCAGAAGGTTAAGAGTTCAATCCTAGGAGATATTTCTCTATCAGGGCACAAAGAGAAAATCTCTACTGAGAACTCTGCATAGGCATCAGGAAGAGCATCTGGTCAGTAAATGCTCAGCTCCATTCAGCTGCCCTGACCCCACTCTGACGTAAGGGATTATAAGGTCATAAAAATAAAAAAAATCTGTCATGGGAAAGGGAATGAATATATTCAGAACATATTTGAAAAAACAGCTATAGGCAATTTTTATATCCACTTTACATGGTTCATTTTGAAAATGCAATCTTGGAAGAAATTGTAATGTTAACACTTGGGCAGAATATAAATTTGTTATAGTTGCTCACACAGTCAGCCAAATGATTAAAATGGATTTGGCATTTTGTTCACCTATCAAGTCTTCCCAAAGATCTGAGATAAACAATTAATATTAAAATTATTATAGTTATTATTATCATTGTCTCACTTTTAAGCTAATGTACAGGCTGATATACATATTAGGCTTCTAATGTCTTGAAATTACATTGTGTTGTCATTTATAACTTTCCATTTCCCCTCCTAAGCTGTTGGAAAACTTCACCAAAGTTATTAATGAATTCCCTGATCAACATCATTTTGATCAGCTTGCCAAACAAATACCAGGGTGTTGGCAAAACCATACTCATAACTCTGAAAACCTAATTTCTTATGTTTTGATTTTTAAGATTACATTTATACCAGAAAGTCTGAAATGCTTAAGTAAAGTAACCACCTGCCGATTCTCCAATATTATGGTTGGATTGTATTTCTTGTCTTTACAATGAGCTTGTTGGAGTAGATGTACTTTAAGGTACATTAACTATATTTTCTACAGTGTAATTATTTTAAGATAAGAAGCAGTATTGCTAGTAGACAATAGATAATCTGAACCACAACAGTCACTTCAATTTAGCATTCTAGCATCAAATGAATGGGTAGTTTCCAGATCATTTTAGTTTGTTAAGACATTCCTTCTAATTTCAATAAAGAATGTTTCGAGTCATTAATTAGACAGAAACTTTGCTGGTGGTTTGCTTTCTCAGCAGTACAGAGATGTTAAACTGAATTAGCAGGAAATGTCTTTAGATAATGTAAAATGGAGAGGGAATCTAGTGTCCTCCAGAGATCATTAGACTGCAACTCCCATCATCATCCTTGTGCTGGTTTGAACTAATGGAGTTTATAGTCCAAAACATCAGGAGAACAGCAGGTTGCCCACTCTTGTTCTAAATAAGCTAGAAAAAAAAAAAAGAATGAATGAGCTCCACTAATATGCTTCTGTTTATCTTCAAATATTTTTAAACAAGATGGGAAAAAACCCACAATGTACATCAATAGTGAGTTAAACTTTTATTTTCCTAATCTTGTTTCTCATCATCTTGCAGGTGATGCTGGCCATTGCATCATTCCCAGTAATACAGTTTGCATAAAAGTCTTAGGGAACCACGCCTATTTTCTGATTAGCCATTTTAATCCATATAATTAAGGTTATGACCTGATTAGTGTGCAGGCAGAACGTAAAGGATTTTGTCATACAATATAATTTCCTAGAAGTATTATTCTTCAAACTGCAGGTTTGAAGTTCTTCAAACTGCAGGTAACAAATCCTGGAAGATGTGTAGTAACTGGGAAGAACGTCATCATATCTGGTGAAAAGGAGTCCACCATCTTTCTGAATCATTGGTACCACTGTGAAATTAATCCTTTCCTACTGTTCAACTAGAATTTCCCCTCCAGTAACTTAAATCCATAATTCTGCATCTTGCCCTCTAGTATGACAGAAATTTTGATCTTTTTCTATTGAGCAGCCTTTTGGGTGTTCCAGATGTTGTGATTTCTCAAACCCTTTATTTCATTGGAATCATGCTTTGAATAGTCAAAAACAATAGAGAGGAGAATGATCAGAAAAACTTATTATTATTGTCTTATTATTTTATATCAATAATACAAACCTGGATTTTGGGAGGATTATTTAGGATCAGCAGGAAAATGAATGGAAAAGAGATATGTTTATCTCTTTATTATTTGTATATTTTAAGAGTTATTAGGCCACCCATTTCAAACAACATTATTGTTTTCATTTGGAAGTGGCTAATTGGTATTCTGGGAATCCCTTAAAACCTTTTTTTTTCAACAGGCTTAAGGATCAGGGAAATTGGGAGCCTGAAAAATGGCTATACTTCATGAAATATCTTGAAGGCACTTTCCATAATTTTTAGCTATATTTCTGCTTTGATTTTTAATGGTTTTTAAAGCTTCATTTTTTATTATTCTGTTTTTAATTGTCACATAAACATTTAGAGCCACGTTTGTGAGATGGATAGCTCTCTCTATATATATCTGTATGTATATATGATTGTCTGATAAATAAATATGTAAATAAATAATGCTATTTATTGTTCCAAGTGAAACTTTAAAAAAACATTTGGATATTTTGAGTTGTATTATTTATAACTTGACATTTCTGTTCCCAAGATTTAATTTAACACCACAAGCAGCAATTCAAACTAACCTTTGGAACATATTCAGAAAGAGGAAGGGGAATATATCCCCAAAAACCTATAGTAAGCGTTTGTGTAAATTAATTGTTGGATCCAATCTGATATTCTGAAAAAAACATTATTTCTATTCATAGTCATTCCTAGTTGAAACTCTATAGTATATTTCTTCTATAAATCATGTTGAATGTTTATTTTAGGACACTGACACATAGTTTATTTAAAAAGGTAGATGTAAGCTCTGTTTCAGAACATCCAAGGATCTGCCTACACACACCCCTAATGCTGGCTGGAAGGAGTGTGGCTAACCATGGCACAGCCTTCCTCTCATTCCTATCTCATAGCTGAGAGCATCTAAGTTGTTTTTTTTCCAAAGAGTCCAAATACAAAGTGGCAAGTACAAGAGTTGCCAGATGAAATCCAAGGATCCAAATGATGTAGTCATCATCAGCCCAGATCCAAACTCACAGTCACAAGATTTCATGGCAAGAGGCAAAGGAGAAGGAGTCTAGGTCAACAAGCATTCATCTCCAATAGAGGGGCCTGAACTGGCTGTTCTTTCTAAAATAGAAGCAGGTGTTATTTCTCTGGAATAGTGACGTTTCTTTCTGGCAAGGAACCTTGCAGAATGTCTTTGCTCTGCTCTGCTCTCCTCTATGCACAAGGAACCCTTTCACTTGGAGGGAGTGGCAGCTCAGACTCAAATGATTACCAGGTTGTGTACCTTCTTCTGCCCACAATTCCTCAGGCAATTCATCCAGCAACTTGGGAATTGATTGTTCATTGTCAGTTTCCTTGTTAGAGTTTGAGCTGACCATGATAAAGAGTCAGGCAAAACATATCTTCCTTCTCTAGTCTATCTTTGTAAGAATCTTTGAGACAGATTTAGTAAAAGGTTCCAAGAACATCTTCAATTGTAACTATCTACTCTCAGTCTTGTGTAGTAGGCAAAGTGCATCTCTGCTCCACAAACTATTTCTCCTTTAATAAAAGAAGTCAATGAAGAATTTGTTGCTAATTTCTGGTACATATAAACTTGCCTATGGAACTATGAGAGCATGGAATAGAATTTATTAGATTAGAAGAACTTTATTGTCATTGTACAAGTACAACGAAACTGTGGATGCACTCCAGCAAATGTTCACAATACAATAAAACCAAAGCACTTAAAAATGAAGATAAGAAAGATAGAGTACCCACGTCTCCATTTGCAATTTGAGAGTACAATATCTACGAATATATACAAAATATACATCTAGCACTGACTGTAACGCTTAGCCGAGTATAATACACAAGAGATGGATTGTACTGTAATATGTTATTATACATCTGAATGGGGTGTTGAGAGTTCACATCTTTTCACCTCTTAATGAAGTAGTGACTTCGTGTTTATTTGCAGTTCGGATGGCCCAGGGAAAGAAACTATTTGTTAGTCTAGTGGTGTAGGATTTTACTGACCTAAAATGCCGTCCAGACTGCAGCAGGTCAAAAAGATAATTGCCAGGGTGTGAGGGGTCTTCTATGATGGCCTTGATTCTGCTTTGGCAGCGGGACCTGGCTAAGTCTTCCAGGGAGGGCAGAGGGCAACCAATGATCTTTTGAGCTGTGTTTATCACCCTCTGTACAGTTTTCCTGTCCTCAACTGTGGAGCCTGCATACCACACACCCAGACAATATGTCAGAGTGCTTTCCACAGAGGCTTTACAGAATTTACAACCATTAACTCATGTGATCTATCAAAAACTTCCACCTTTTTAAAACTAACACCAATTTGCTATCAATAGGCTAATTGGTTTGGATGTTTATGCATTTTATACACACACGCACACACACACACACACATGCACACCTAATGATCAAACACCAAATATGTTTTGCAGTTTTTATAAGCATGAATAGTACCATAACAACATGTGAACATACCATATTATATCTTAAATCCTTTTGGAATGAATGTATGCATTTAAGTAGAGATCTCCCAAGTTTTTAAAAAAATTGGCTGTAAATCTTTAAACAAAGAACAACTGCACTTCACATCACCTCTATAATTTAAGAAAGGGCTGTCATCCTCAATGAGCTATTGGTATTGCTGCTTTGGCTTCTGCATCACTCTTTTATGTAGCACTCACTACCTCTTTGTTGTAGAAAAATGAGTTATAAATGAAGTATGATCCAGAGACAGAGCTCAAATTTAAAAGAGGAAAAGCAAAAGTTGACCTTTTATGGGTGACAGTTGGAAGCCCCATGCTTCGTTCCAAAATTCCTTTTTGATATTACAGATAGCTCAGAAGTACGCGACACACAATGGAATCCTAGGCACAAGGAATGTAACAGACTTTGCAGCACAAACAAAATGCATGCATGTCAGAGTGACACATGGAATGAATTCATAGATCTAATGCTATGTGGGAGATTCTTTTTGTATTCTTTTATTTGTTTAATTTATATGAAAATAATTTGAGGGAAAAGTCCTTGCATGCATTTAATTAGCTGTAGAGCAAGTAGAAGCAACTATATTATTTCCCAATGATATATCTGGCATGAGAATACATCATAAAGATTTAAAATCATTAGAAGTGGACACTTGTATTCCATTCCAGAATAAAGACAGTCTTTATTGCCTCAAGAATTGGCAACACTTCTTCCTATTCTTCTTTAGAGAAACAGAATTGGGCAATTTCTCTTTTTTTATTTCTATTATTAAGGTTACTACCATGAGGAGGATATTGTCTAGAAATGAAATGGAAAGATTACTAAGATCTAGGCAATAAGCAAATTATTGTATTCATTTATTAAATGCCTATCCTGCCATAAATTAAAAGCTTTTGATGGTATACAAAGCAATAATATGACCAAACATCCATGATATTTATCATGAAAACACTCATCATCATCATCATCATCATCATCATCTGTATTAGAGTTGGCTGGCTTATAAAGTCAAATAAATTTTAAAAATCACCAACATCTTCAAATTTGAAAGATAAAGGAATTTTACCTCTAAGACATGTGTTCAGGTAGTCCTTGACTTATGATCAGAATTGAGCCCAAAATTTATATTGTTAAGTGAGACATTTGTTAAGTGAGATTTGCCCCACTTTACAACTTTTCTTGCCAAAGTTGTTAACTGAATCACTGTAGCTCAGAGGGATCAAACTCATGGCCCATAGGCCAGATGCTGTTGTGGTCCACTGGCAGCCTGGGGAACTGGAAGCAGAATCAGACAGTGAGGAGGAACATGGGCCAGTCCTGGAATCTGGAGAGGGCTTGGTGAGGCATCTACATTGGACACAGAGATGGGGCCATGGCTATCTGAGAGTTATGTGCTGACTCCGGAGCCTCCAGAATCTGACATCAGTAAGGCAGAGGAACAGGGGGAGCATGTTCCCAGTGCACACTTGTGCAGAGCTGCCAGAAGACAAGAACAGTTAAGACAAAAGGGGTGACTCGGGAATAAGGCTTGGAGATAATTGGCTCCTCCCATAAGACATAAAGGAGGCGCAAAGGGACATGAGCCTTTGCAGGAAGCAACTCTGTTTGTTCTGGTCAGTTTAGAGTCTGAAGCTCCACGTTGACTTTGTGCTCCATTTGGCCTTACAACTAATTGGCAATTTAGCAACATTTCAAGGGAGATAAAGGTATGTGCTTATCAGCCTTATCCTGAAGGATTGTGGCAGATTTCTGCTGGACTATTCACAAACTGTTTGGGATTCATTACAGGCTGTGAATGAATATAATTCACATCCGTTGAAATAAAACAAAAGGTTTTTGGGATTAGCATGTGTTTGTTACTGTCTCAGGTAGCCTTGGTCAGAATAGATGCATCACACACTGGCCACACCCATGCCCAGTTTAGCAAAGTTTGATGATGATGCTATGACAACACAAGTTTGACATCCCTGCTGTAACTGATAAGAAAAAATTACTGTCATTAAAGTAGGCATAAAAGACTTTGATAAAATAAGATGACATGTGTATCTTCTTTACTTGCTGTCTAGGAGACCATTCTTAATAAACAACTTCCCAGATCTCCCTTTTTATTTTCATTTTTTAAATCTTAAACAAGGACTTGGAAGCCCTTGAAACAGAGAAAATTCTTTGTAATGTAAACAACATGGCCAACTGTTAGTTCTATTAAGAAATAACATCAGTTCATTCAAGTCTGTGTTTTAAATTGTCTTCTGAAAAACATAAATGCATACCAAACTTCAAATAACTGTTAAAATCCATCAAATATTAAAGGCATATTCATGTACTGATTATTCAATTTGTACCCCATCCTTCTGCTTATATAAGCACAAAAGGTACTGGTAACTGAAATAAAAATACATATACTTTGTTCCATTCTCTTTCAAGGTAATCACTATTGTTACAAAAATCTAGAAAATAAATAAAAGGCTGTGAGCAAAAGAATTAAAAGCACGAGGAAAAGGGAATATAGCTGACTTTAAATTACACAGTATTCATTATACCTCCCAATCTCCTTTGCAAGCCATGCTTGCTTTCATGCACATCTTCATACTTTCATATAGGGTCTTGTCTGCTTTTAAATTTCCCATCTCTCTTTTGGAGAATATCATCAAATCCATCCAGCTACAACTTTCATTCATCCGCCATTATTTCTTGATTCTATTCCCATTTCCATTTCATAGTGTTTGCTGTTATGCTTTTCGTGGCATACACAGCTTCCACTTCCATTTAATGAACTGGTCCAAGTTGCTTTAATACACTCCCATTTTCAATTGTTTTGACAAACATTCATTCCTTTCCACAGATCATATGCAACCTGTTGTGTAGTCGTTGGGATGACACACGAGGCAGACACGGAGCTGAAGGCTAACACAATTTATTTAAACATAGCAGGTTGACGAGGCTGCCCTGGCTGGGCAGGCAGCCGAGAGCTGCCCTGGCTGGGCAGACAGTCCGGGAGCGATGGCTGCCTCGGCTGGGCTGGCAGTCTGGGTGACGTTAGCTGCCTCGGCTCGGCAGGCGGTCCGGGAGGCGTTAGCTGCCTCGGCTCGGCAGACAGTCCGGGAGGCGATGGCTGCCTCGG
>NW_020769329.1:396569-413559 GCF_900518735.1 Pseudonaja textilis | reverse complement strand
CCAACCAGTTCAAAAGACATAACGGAAACTATCAGGGACACAACACCACCCATTCCCTTTCTAGCAACATTTTCATACTTTACAATTTCTTTGGCCAGTCTCCCAATTAGTTGTACAAGGCCAAATGGAGCACAAAGTCAACATGGAGCTTCAGACTCTCACCTTCAGGAATTGTTCTAGCAACATATATAAATTCATCTACTTGTCAATCTTTTCTTATACTTCACATATAATTTTCACTCATTCTCTACATTTTCATTACCAAACATAACCATCTTTGTGTGCTTCTTGATGTAGGACCATGCAAACTATCTACAGTAATATTTGCTGCAAATCATTCAGATTCTCAGCCAGGATTGCTGCATGCATACTCACACAATCAACATCTGCTAATGAAAGTAAAAGCATTTTTAATTGAATACATTTGGGTGGAATGGATGGAAATCAAAGCACATTTCGAATCATAACTGGCATTATATTGACATGCTCAAGCACACCTATATGATACACCTGTGGTCACTTATTAAATCTAATACTGACTATTTATCATTATTTTTGATGAGGTTACTAGTCCTCAATAAGTTCTGCCATTAAAAATACTAAACCTCTGTTTGTTATAGAGAGGCACAGAGAGAGAGAGAGACAGAGAGAGAGAGAGAGACACACACACACACAGATGGAATGGGTATATCTCTTCAGTATGAGCAGGGCTGTCTGAAAGTAACTTTAATTCATAAACCACAGATTAATATAATGTAGGCATTTTCTCCATAAATTGGACAAAATGAAAAAGATACAAGAGTTGGAGAAATGATACTCATAGATTCATGCATCCCTACATCAAATGGAAAGAAATGGGAAGAATAAAGAGCTTGATTCTTACATTTTGCTATCCTGTGACTTTATTTCCAATTTTACACAAATCTATGTGTGAACTTACTACTTACGACATTTAGAGGCAACATAGAAGATTGTACTGTAAAATGTACAAACTTAGGAGATATCTTGAAGTTGTAACATTAATTTGAGCTTTATGACTGTCAGTAACATCTCAGAAACTCTCTGGATTCCTAACCAGCACACATTGTCATGGTAACAAGGATGGAACTTTTATGTGCTGATATTATACAGTCATAGCCATTGTGATCCTCATGGATCAGACCTCAAATCTCTACTTGAGAAACCTTGGCTATTTTCATTTTAACTTGATCATTGGGGAACAAAGCAGAAGAACTTATGACTGGCTCAACAAAAACATCAATAAATCAGTTAGTAACGGGAAGACTGTAGAACAGGAAAACAACTAAACACATATATACCAGAAGTACTAGAAATAATCTTTCAATTGTAAAGAGCTAAACAACAATCTCTGTCTAGCAAAAATCAATAAAAGTCTTACAGGTGCAAAGGAAGGTTAAAAATAGCAGAAAAAAGAACAAAATGTTAAAAGAAGATATAATATCCTAGAAAAACAATTTTAACATAGGAGAAGTATGATGGGATAAAACACTAATACTGTGTGATCTTGCCACTCCTGAGGAAAAATGAACTAGGGAAGTATGAACTTAATCAGAAGTTACCTCTGAATCAGTAGAAAGGAAGAGTAGCATTTACTTCAATTTCTTGAAGATTTAGGTAATAAAACTTATCTATTTTTTTCTTCGGGTTTTCATGAAGTTTCTAGTTTCTCAGAAATAGAATTTGGAGTATATAGTCTACTTTAATGCTCAGTGCTACTCTATACTTTGTTCCATTTAGCAAATATGCTTTATCCTTCAAATATTATTGTATGCTCCCAATTCTGCACTTAAATTCTCTAGATCCTATATTATATGAACTCCCCATCTAATTTCTTACTATATCAAAACAAAATAACTCTTTTTTCCATTAGTTTTCTTTCCAAATTGTGTCCCACCCACTTCCTTCATAAGTCAGTGTTTAAGATAAGTCAGCAACTTTAAGATACTCTTTAGGGCAGGGGTGTCAAACTTGCATTGTCACAGCAGCATCACATGATCTATCAGGACATTTTTCCCCCTTCACTAAACCAGGCATGGGCATGGCCAGCATGTGATGCATCTGAGTTTAACAGCTCTGCATTAGGGTACTTTTTAAAAATTATTTCAAAGTGCTGCAATTACAGGTCAAAGGGGGAGGGGGAGGAAAACCTATAGCAGGAGTGTAAATGTTTCAGATTTTAGGGTTCTAATTGATTTTGTTTTGTCTTCAGAACAAGGAGGTAGAACAGAAGATGATTATAATCTTCTGGGGGCAATTCTTACTTCAGAACTAAGCTGCTCCAGAGAATGGAAAACAGGAAATTACTGATTGGTTAGATAACATGGAATCAAAATTCTTCCCAAATGACCACTCAAGATTCTGCTTGTAAATTTCAAAGAATTTACTTTAAGATTCACTGATGAGTGATTATGTGATATTAAGTCAATAGAATTTCTCCCAGATGATCTGCCCCCATATCAATGATGTAACCATCACTCTTCTAGTTGAATCCAATCACCTTGGTTCTGGTCATCCTCTTCAACACAACTGAAGAACTTTTTTAGTCAGTGTAGCCTATATTAATGTTTATTGGCTTTCTCAATCAGTATATATCAGTAATAATGTTGTTTGTTCCTTGGCTTTTTCTAAAACTAGTCTAAACATCTGACATCACCCTTTCCATTTAAGCATTCTGATTTGGTATAGATAATGCTAAGCCTAATTTTGAAGTTACAGACAAACTGTAACAGTTTGCACAATATCAGTGTTGCACTCTCTTTTCCAATACATTATCCACTGTGTTGTTGTCCAGATTTACTGGTATAGTATGGATAGAAACTTTATTTTGTCACTTGCCATACTTCTATAGATATTCAGCTCCAAATGACCAGGTGTTGATTAACTTCGTCTTATAGTACTAGAGGTTCTTGTAAATAAGGAATATTTTCCAAGGTATCTTCGATGTTGTCATTCCTATTGTACAGGATAAGATTCAGAACAGACTGCAAGATAATTTTGATGATATCCTAATTTACAGATTAAGACTAAGAGATTTAAGTTGTGTAAAGCATACTGTTACTCAGCTTGGATAAAGAAAATAAATCCCAGGGACAAAAGATTTAATTTATACACATACAATCAAAATACAGTTTAATCATATGCAATATTTTTAGCAAAATATTTTATCTGCTTTTTCAGAGATAATTTCCTGGAAGAAATTTCCCCATAACTCAATTATACATGAGGTTCCTCTCCCAGAGTCCTGGAGATTATAATCAATGTACTTGTGAGAATGCAGGCAAAGGAGAATCAACCCAATTTTGGTATGGGTTCCTCTGAGTTGAAGAGGATAATTTTACAGACACTTATGTCAACTTGTAAAACATTCCTATACCTGTTTCCAAATTGCCAAGAGAAAGGGGGGGGGAGAACCTGAAGGAGCATATGGCAAATAAAATCAGAAGCATATTCCATGCTTATCTCACAAAGATTGTAACTTAGGCAACCGGGTATTCTGCCCGCAAAAATCCTTTATTGGAGAAAGTGAATGATGACACCCAGTGCATGAACGTGTTTTATTGGAGAAGCTGTACTATAATACACCCAGAGGGGTGGGGAAGAGAGGTTCATAGATGATTGTATATTACCTGTGTCAGAGTCAGCTTGCTGTCAGGATTCCATTGAAGCTTGTGAGGCTTATGATTTAATTAGAGTGGTCACCACAATCCTGACAACTTAGCCTCTAAATGGCAATTTGACTATTTTTTATTTTATTGGATTTGATTTTTCAAACCCAGTTCAGATACAGCTGACAATTAACAGGCAAGGATTCAAGTTCTGAACCTAGTGATGTCTAAAACATGGCATTACCAAAAGAGAGCTGAGTAGCAGAAGTTGGAATATCTCCTTAAAAGGAAATGTGTCTAATTAGGTAAAACCTCCAACCTCGGGTATTTAAGAGGACCCCCTCCCCAAGGATTCCTTTTTTGGTGTAAATAAATGTACTCCTCCCTTTAGCCTTCCATTTTTTGCTTTCTCTCAATTCCTTGTCTTACGAACAGTTTTTGGTTTGTGACCACTAGGATCTTGTGGGTACCTTTGACCCTGTCACTATTGTTCTTCTTGGTTATTTTAAGCCAGGGTTGCAAGTTACAAAAGAGAAATACTTTCTCTACAGATCTTTCTTTGCCTAATTTACAGCCCACAGCTCTACTATAATATGTTAACACAGGGATGATAAATTCATTAGAAATGTATTAATTTCTTCCTGATTGTTGCTTAGCTTAGTTCAGGGTTGTTTTCATTCTTTGCCTAATGCCTTTGTCTATGTGATCCCAAACCATCTTAATGTAGATTGAAAACATGATATGGTCAGATGTTTCAAAATATGGAATGGGGGACTAGGTTACCCATTGCCTACAGCAGCAGTCGCCAACCTTTCCAGCTTGGTGGCCCATCAGGGGGAGATAGAATGTGCAAGTGTGCATGCCTATCCCTCACACAAATGGAGCTTCGCACCTAAGCACGAGCGCCCACTGCTCAAGCAAATGGAATTTTGTGCACTTGTGTGAACTAGTTACAAACAGTCCGTGACCCAATAGTGGGGGTTGGGGACCCCTACAGCATCAGAGCATCTTTGATTTGATGAGCAACATTATGTACATTAGAAGGAGCTTGTTGATGGGCACTTGGTATTTCTGCAATAGTAAAATGTCACTGTTAAATAAATATCCTGTTGATAAATACAGGAAAATAGTTTTTTGTCAGAGTTTGTTGGTAATTAGCTTTGGAAGCAAGAAAATAATATGGTTCATTTAAAAGAACATCTATATAGTAATCCCTAGAGGATTAACTATAATGCAGAAACAGTCCAATGAAAGGGTAAAAGAGAACATCTTGGAATGGAAGGCAATTCTCTTGCTATAATTCACTAAGCTCCCTTCTGGAGCTTTCTACCTTTCTGAATATGATAATCCTCTGCCAATATAAGTGGAAATTATTTATTGCAATGAACTGTGTTAAAGTTTGAATAAATCTTGCTAGGTGACTTTTTTTTTTTTCAAAATGGCAGTTTGCCTCAGCTGTTTTTCTTTTTCTTTTTGCATCTTAGCTATAAGCTTTCCATCATTCTGACACCTGTGTGCACAATAGATATCAAACATCCAGTGTTTGATTAAAAAAAACTGAACAGCATATTTTAAGCGGGTCCCTTTTGATCAGCAAGATCAGCTCTCTTAACTCTTAGTAAAGGGAATTGCCTTCTTTGCACTGCAACTGTGTTCACCCAAGCCCACCTGCATTATGGATAAGGAAATACTCCATTATAAGTCCAGCTCCCGAAAAGCTCTTTACTCATTCATGTTGGCTAAAGTGATTCCTGCTAGCAACACAGATGATTAACCGCGAGCTCTCCTGCTGTTCTCAGCCAGCAAGTAGCTATTTGTGGCTCCAGCAGATGTTTCCATTTTCTGAGGCTTTGAAATCCATAATTGGGCTAGAAAAAAAGCTCTGAGTTCCTCTTAGTGTTGCATGCATTTTACTCAGTCAGACAGTGTTTCAGGATTGTTGTGTGCATAAGTAAATGGTGAAGCAAAATATGGATTGTTCTTTTTGGTTCTGCCTGTCCAGCTTTGCAGGCTTTTTAGTGTCATTTCTGTGACTGTTTCCATCATTTATGTAGCAAATTATAAGTCAAAGTGTCAGTCCTGAGCAGCAACTTTGGCGAATGCAGGCATTATTCCCAAAATAAATCAAATGCCTAGTGAAGACATGACAAACTATCTGGTAGGGTTGTTTTTAAATGTATGAAAAATTTTAAATGTATGAAAATTAACTGGATTTTGAGAAGAGCCTAATGTGCTTTTTGTATATGTTAGTATTAAGATAGAACACATCTAAATAGAATACTTAGTTTAAAGGCTAGATTGGGAAATATTAAGAACCATAAAAAGATAATAGAAAATACTTTTTATTTTTGAAAAAAAAAAACTCCCCATAAACATCTGCATGAAATCAGCAGGAATTAAACAGAACTTGAAAGAAACTTTACTTTTTTAAAGGATGTGTAAAAAAGTAAAGTGAGAAGAAGCAATGACCTACCAAAGTCTCTTAAAACCACTGGCAAATTATAGATCATCGTGGAACTTTCCAGAAAAGGTTAAGATACGTTATTAGAAGAGGTTATCACATTATTACCATAGGTGTATATTATAGGCCACCCAATCAAGCAGGAAAAAAAAAGATGTCCTTTTTGCCAGCCAACTAACAAACATATGCAGGAAACACACAACAATAGTAATGGGAGACTTCAATTATCCTGATATCAATTGGAAAACTAATTCTGCACCAAGTGAGAAATCAAATAAGTTCCTAACCAACCTAGCTGACAACTTTGTTGTCCAAAAGGTAGAGGGTGAAACTAGAGGGACAGCCATAATGGACTTAATTCTTACAAACAGAGAAAAAGTGATAGAGGGAGTTGAAACTGTAGGAACCTTGGGTGAGAGTGACCACGTCATACTAGAATTCAACATAACACAAACACAAGCAACAGAACATAATGACGCCAGAGTCTTGGATTTTAAAAGAGCTGATTTCAATAAACTCAGAGAGAACTTGGGAAAGATTCCATGGATGAAAATCCTAAAGGGGAAAACAACTCAAGAATCTTGGGAAACTCTAAAAAGTATGATCATAGAAGCCCAGACCAGCACAATACCACTGAGAAAGAAAAACAAGAAATCCAAGAAGAAACCAGCATGGCTGTACAAAGATCTCTCTGGCAAATTGAAACAAAAAAAAAAGGACAAGTACAAAAAATGGAAAGGACATACAACTAAGGCAGAATACCAGCAGATAGCCAGAATCTGCAAAGACGAAGTCAGGATAGCAAAGGCTAAAAACGAACAAAGACTTGCAACAAAAGTCAAAGATAATTTAAAAAGTTTCTTCCAACCTATAAATAACAGTCAGTCCACTAAAGAGAGAAGATGGCAAGGAAGTAACAGGCAACAGAGAGAAAGCAGAACTACTTAACTCATTCTTTGGATCCGTCTTCACACAAAAAGAAACTATAGCTCAACCCACCAAAAACATAACTGTAAAAGACAGACCAGAAATAAAAGTTAAAATAAGCAAAAAAAATAGTAAGAGAACACTTGTCTGATCTTGATGAAAACAAATCACCGGGGCCTGATGGATTACATCCCAGAGTTTTAAAGGAGCTGGCAGAGGTCATCTCAGAACCACTGCACCATATCTTTCAAAAATCCTGGAGCACCAGGGAACTACCAGAGGACTGGAAAAGAGCTGATGTGGTTCCAATCTTCAAAAAAGGAAAAAAAAACAGATCCAGGAAACTATAGACCAATCAGCCTAACATCAATACTCGGGAAGATACTGGAAAAGATAATAAAAAAATAGATCTGCCAACATCTAGAAACAAGTAAAGTAATAACTAGCAGCACAGGTTTGTTAAGAACAGATCATGCCAAACCAATCTCATTTCATTCTTCAACACAGTGACTAAATTAGTAGACCAGCAAAATACTGTGGACATAATATACACTGCTCAAAAAAATAAAAGGAACACAAAAATAAGACATCCTACATCTGAATGAATGAAATATTCTTATTAAATACATTGTTCATTACATAGTTGAATGTGTCGACAACAAAATCACACAAAAATTATCAATGGAAATCAAATTTAGCAACCCATGGAGGTCTGGATTTGGAGTTACACTCAAAATTAAAGTGGAAAAAAACAATACAGGCTGATCCAATTTTGATGTAATGTCCTTAAAACAAGTCAAAATGAGGCTCAGTAGTGTGTGTGGCCTCCACGTGCCTGTATGAGCTCCCTACAATGCCTGGGCATGCTCCTGATGAGGTGGCGGATGATCTCCTGAGGGATCTCCTCCCACACCTGAACTAAAGCATGCCCCAACTCCTGGACAGTCTGTAGTACAACGTGGCATTGGTGGATGGAGCGAGACATGATGTCCCAGATGTGCTCAATTGGATTCAGGTCTGGGGAATGGGCATCAATGCCTTTGTCTTGCAGGAACTGCTGACACACTCCAGCCACATGAGGTCTAGCATTGTCGTGCATTGGGAGGAACCCAGGGCCAACCGCACCAGCATATGGTCTCACAAGGAGTCTGAGGATGTCATCTCGGTACCTAATGGCAGTCAGGCTACCTCTGGCAAGCACATGGAGGGCTGTGCGGCCCCCTAAAGAAATGCCACCCCACACCATTACTGACCCACTGCCAAATCGATCATGCTGAAGGATGTTGCAGGCAACAGAACGTTCTCCATGGCATCTCCAGACCCTGTCACATCTGTCACATGTGCTCAGTGTGAACCTGGTTTCATCTGTGAAGAGCACAGGGTGCCAGTGGCGAATTTGCCAATCTTGGTGTTCTCTGGCAAATGCCAAACGTCCTGCATGGTGTTGGGCTGTAAGTACAACCCCCACCTGTGGACGTCGAGCCCTCATACCACCCTCATGGAGTCTGTTTCTGACCGTTTGAGCAGCCACATGCACATTTGTGGCCTGCTGGAGGGCATTTTGCAGGGCTCTGGCAGTGCTCCTCCTGTCCCTCCTTGAACAAAGGTGGAGGTAGAGGTTCTGATGCTGGATTGTTGCCCTCCTACAGCCTCCTCCACATCTCCTGATGTACTGGCCTGTCTCCTGGTAGCGCCTCCATGCTCTGAGCACTATGCTGGCAGACACAGCAAACCTTCTTGCCACAGCTCGCATTGATGTGCCATCCTGGATGAGCTGCACTACCTGAGCCACTTGTGTGGGTTGTAGAATCCATCTCATGCTACTACTAGAGTGAAAGCACCGCCAGCATTCAAAAGTGACCAAACCATCAGCCAGAAAGCATAGGAACTGAGAAGTGGTCTGTGGTCACTACCTGCAGAACCACTCGTTTATTGGGGATGTCTTGCTGACTGCGTATGCTTTCCACCTGTTGTCTATTCCATTTGCACAACAGCATGTGAAATTGATTGTCAATCAGTGTTGCTACCTAAGTGGACAGTTTGATTTCACAGAAGTGTGATTGACTTGGAGTTACATTGTGTTGTTTAAGTGATCCCTTTATTTTTTTGAGCAGTGTATATACTTGCAAAACTCTTGAACCAAGTATTCTATCTTAGATACCTTTAATAGCTTTTAAAGAGTGAAAACCTACATTTACATCCCACTGTTAAAATGAACATTAATATCTTAACTGATTTAAACCTGATTTTGATGGTTTAGAGTAGGCTGGATTCCCAGGAGGGCGCAGATGCATTCCAGAAGAATAAGGCCATGTCAGTCCAAATACTTCGTGTTAGTGGAAGAGGGTGAAGACAACCCCTCTCTAATAGTTTTCGAAGTATATGGTACCAGTAGATGCAGGTAGTTTAGTGCTTCAGTTTGGCAAGATTCTGTCTCGATCAACCACTACCACTAGAGTGAAAGCACTGCCAGCATTCAAAAGTGACCAAACTATCAGCCAGAAAGCATAGGAATTGAGAAGTGGTCATTGTCACCACCACCACTCCTTTATTGGGGATGTCTTGCTAACTGCCTCTGCTTTCCACCTGTTGTCTATTCCATTTGCACAACAGCATGTGAAATTGATTGTCAATCAGTGTTGCTACCTAAATGGACAGTTTGATTTCACAGAAGTGTGACTGACTTGGAGTTACATTATGTTGTTTAAGTGTTCCCTTTATCTTTTTTTTGAGCAGTGTATTTAGATTTCAGCAAGGCATTCGACAAAGTAGACCACAACCTACTTCTTAGTAAGCTAGAAAAAAGTGGAATAGATAGCACCACCACTAGATGGACTCACAACTGGCTGGCAAATTGTACTCAACGAGTAGTCCTTGATGGGTCTAAGTCTACATGGAGGGAAGTAAGCAGTGGGGTGCCACAAGGTTTCATCTTAGACCCAGTACTGTTCAATATCTTCATTAATGACTTCATTAACTGTGAGAGGGATCTTGGAGTCCTAGTGGACAACCAGCTAAATATGAGCCAGCAGTGTGCAGCAGCAGCCAAAAAAGCTAATGCAATCCTAAATTGTATTAACAGAGGGATACAATCAAGATCAAGGGAAGTACTAATACCACTCTATAAAGCCTTAGTAAGACCACACCTAGTGTTTTGTTCACCACATCATAAAAAAGATGTTGAGACCCTAGAAAAAGTACAAAGAAGAGCAACCAGGAAAATTAAGGGACTGGAGGCTAAAACAAACAACAAACAGTTACAGGAACTGGGCTTAGCTAGTCTACTAAAGAGAAGGACCAGAGGAGACATGATAGCGGAATCCAATATTTGAGGGGCTGCCACAGAGAAAAAGGGGTCAAGCTATTTTCTAAAGTCCCTGTAGGCCAGACAAGGAATAATGGATGGAAATTGAACAAGGAGAGATTTAACCTGGAAATAAGGAGAAACTTTCTGACAGTGAGAACAATCAACCAATGGAACAGCTTGCCCTCGGAAGTTGTGGGAGCACCATCACTTGAGACTTTCAAGAAGAGATTGGACTGCCATTTGTCAGAAATGGTGTAGGGTCTCCCGCTTGGGCGGGGGGTTGGACTAGATGACCTACAAGGTCCCTTCCAACTCTGATTATCTGTTATCTGTTATCTGACTTAACAGAAGCCTCTTAGTTAACTTTTACTTATTAAGAAAGTTGGGATGGGGGGCAAAACAAGAAGCTACTAAACACAAAGAAAGAAACAGCTATTGTGTGGCAATAATTTTACATAAAAGACAATGGAAAATTTGACAGTGCTTTCATCAGGAACAATAGAAATGAATCAAGAAGTTCAAGAAGAGAAAAATCGAACCTGCAAAATGAATTACTAAAGGAAATAGGATGGCTGTGTATATTTGATGAAGATAAATTGTAGGCCTAGGTGGATCCTGAAGGATCCATTTTGATAAAATGCTTTTCTCCACAGAGATGGGGGTGTTGTTCTGCCAATATGTAGTAAAGTAGCTTGAGTCATTCCACCTGCATATTATATTGAAGCATAGCAACAAGGAACTCCTGCTATCTGAAGAAAAATACAGCTATTCTGTTCTAACAAATAGCAATTTAAAGGGATATTTAGCACAAATCTTTGATGAAATAAAGTGTCCTTGTGCGAATCTGTAGCAGTCTAGAAACAGGAGTGAAGAGCAGCAGTGTATAAAACAGGAAGCTGATAAATCTGGGCAAGAAGCGATTAAATCCCACATAAGTGTTTGAATAGAGTCTTCAAAAATTATCAACCAAAAGAAGATAAAAATGCATACTTTGGAGAGTTTTTAAAAGTATTCTGTGTTACAGGATACACATGTAACAAATATGCTCTTTTGAACAAAAATAAATAGAATTTCATTTTAAAAATTGTTCAGGATTGCTGTCACTCTTAATCACCTGAAAGCAACATTAACACTGAACTAGGAAATTACTCTCATATTGTTAGTATATTTTTTCTGTTAAGCTTAAATAGCTTGGAAATGATCATTACAGAAGGTGACAATTCAAAATTTTAAAATGTCTATTTTAAGCTATTAAGTCTGAAACAGCACTTCATTTAAATGTACTATTATGACCACTATATCTTCTTAAAATTGCCAAACATGTAGGTACTGAATTTATTTTCAGTTTTAATCGTTTTTATAACACAGTTCTGGCCATTTTCTTTTTGACTAAGTAAAGCTTCTTTTTTAGTCCCTTAATTGACTATTTGTGGGCAACAATAAAATAAATAAATTTATGGTTTATGGTTTTGATAGTAAGGAGAGATGAGAGATGATAACGAAGGAAAGATTATAAAAAGAAGAGACACATATTGTAACTTTAGACAAAGAGGACAATTTACAATTGTGCTTGTAACTACTGTAAAGAAGTCCCAAAGGGTGCTTTTTCAAAAGGCAACTGGACTTCCTTTGTTTTTCCTTGAAGATGTTTCACTTCTAATCCAAGATGTTTCCGCAGTTCTGCCTGAATGGTGGAGAATGGAAGGATCCTTCCATTCTCCACCATTCAGTCAGAACTGAAGAAGCTTCTTGGATGAGAAGCAAAATGTCCTCAGGGGAAAACAAAGAAAACCCAGCTGTCTTTTGAAAAAGCATCTTTGGAACAACCATGACCTGGATGAATGAGAATCTCCATATATACTATAAAGAAGATTTGGAAGCCACTGCTTTCTAACTTTTTCTTTTGTTTTGTTTTACTTTTTTGTACTTTTAACATTTTCTTCTTTCCTTCTTTCTTTTTCTTCCTTATGTTATATTAGTTTTTATGCCTTTTTCTCTTCCTTTAATAAACTTTCAATAAAAAAAAAATTGTAAATGTTCATAATTTGTGATGCCTGGCCAGATAAGGTTTTAAGGCAAAAGAGAAAACATTTTTAATCAATTTTTAAAAAAAATATTCAAATACATTTAAGTACTAATTCAGGGGCAGGGGAGAAAACAAAGCCAAACAAGGCCATGCAAAAAAGTACATAAAAACAAAACAGATTGCCAAAGCAACACAAATTGTCCCCCCAATTGAATACTGATACATATATTTCAAAGGTAATAACTTTTCCACACCTTACAAAGCAGGTACACAGTTTATAATTTTCTTCAATATTGTTTACCCAATCCATTTATGTGACCTATATCTACTATATCCAAATATAGTTAAAAGGTAAAACCAACAATTAAATTCAACTTCAAAACCCTTTGTTAACAATCTATTTATTGTATTTCAGTCACAGAAAGTCCACAATGGCTTCTATAAGTCACTATAGGCATTGTCTCTGGTCTGTCCTGGATCAAACATGCTTGATTGATTCTTAATAATAAGGCTTTTCCTTAATATATTTATTGAGATCTTTTCTAACAGTTGGAATTTATTCCAAAGTCATAAGTCTCTGTTGTGTGTATCTCCACCACATTTGTTGTACAAAATAGTCTTCTGTATTTTCCAAGTCAACATTATCTTTCAGGTCTGCCAGCAACAAGTTACATTCCAATCCATCTAATTGCAAATGTTGTTGCTGTTATTTGCATCTTTTAAAAACATTGTTACTTTTATCAAGCTTTTTATCCAAATGTTTAAGTTGAACTTGTAAGTTAAAAAGTATTCTTTATGCCCAACTTTCCCAAAAAGCTTTGTCTTGATATATTACTTGCATTTTGACCTCATTTTGATGTAGTCCAAAATACTTCAGTGGTTAAACTTTTGCAGCTGGAACTTTTACATCCAGTCATAAACAGCTCTTCCTCTAAAAGACAGGAAAAGCAGTATAATAAATTCAATAAAAACATTTTGATACCAATGTAAATCAGATATCTTTCACTTCCCAAAGTTGCATGCAGAAGAGGCAGAAATGATTTATGGCAGCTAATAAAACAATAAAAAGAACATTAAAAAGGAATTACTGTAAGATCCAGCAGTATTAGATCAGCATTCAATCAGTAGATTAATAGTTGAAAGTAAAAATGCAAAGGAAAAAAATATCAAAATGTGCTGGGCATTCTTAAAAAAACAGGCAGCTGGAAAGGAAAAGATGGAGACTCAATCTTCTGATCACTACCTGAGAATTCCTCTTCTCGGGTAGGTCCAAGGTCATCCAAGGGTCTTCCTGAGTCATTCTTAGTAGCCCCAGGCAAATCCAGGAAGCAGGTTGCTGAAGAACCAGTTTTGCCTGGGAAACTAGTTATCAGTCAGCAGAGAAAAGAAACCTGAATCAGGATGGACGCCATCTTGGGGAAACTCCTCAGTTAAAATACATTGTAATTTTAAATGAGTGATGCCAAGATTTTTGTTTCCCTGATCTTGTGGAAGATACTTTGAGTTCTTTCTTTGCTTTTTAAAGTAATAGCATGTCAGTGTTTCAACTTCTGCTGCAGCTTTTATGTTTCCTCGCTCAATATCTCTGAAAACTGTTTCATCAATTTTCAGCAGTAATGGCCATAGGGGCATAAGAGGTCATAAAAGTTTTGTCTATCTTTATTTTAAAGAAAAAAGGAGATTCTTGTAAGGTTATAGATAATAGAGATTATTACTGATATTATTTTTCCTCCATAAAATAACTGTATATGTTTCAAAGTATTATTGAATAAGTGAAGAGAATCTCACTCCTTTTTTATAGGGCAAAACAATGATCAATGGAAAGGAAAGAAGTTCAAATAACTCTGCAGCTAAATAATGTTTTGGATCTTGTAACGTTCTCTTGTTTTATGAAGCAGTTTTATAAATCCTTAAAATTCATTTGCAAGATGAGCTTGGACAGTTTCACTTAATCTAATTAGCTATCATCTTCCAAAAGTAACTTAAGATGCATCATATCTCTGTAAAACAATTCCTTACAATAATCTAATTTTTAGAAGAGGTTGTTGTTTTTTTACAGAATTTATATGTGAGAATTATAGAGGATATTTGTTTCATTTACTCTTAGGTTTTATATTTCACTGTCAAACTGGGCTAAGAATAAAATTTCTGTAAATATTTTTATTCTTACTAGAAACTTAAAGTCCTACAGAATGATATTCTAGATTGGAAAATTATTGCCATATGCTGCCTGTGTTATGAAGTATTGACATAAATTAATATACATGTTTTTATTCAGACATTGAAATGCATACACTGTACACAGTGTAAAAAGCTTACTTTTATCTAATATTGGTAAGGTTATATTTGAAGCAATTGTTTGTATATCTGCCTTTGTCAGCAAACTATTACCAATTTTAAGAAAAAAAGTGTCTAGATCAGATACTGCACAGCTAAACATCTGGAATTAAATGCAATTAGAAATTAAGCAATCAAATTATGCGGCCTGATTGTAAAACATTAAAACAAATGGCTTATGCAAATTCAAAGTTAGTAATAAGATTTGTTGTCTTTACTGAAAAAAAGAAGATAATCAAATTGGATAGTTTCTGTGCTTTAAACCATGACTATTCACAGTTCTGTTTGGTAATGACCATCATTTAAGAACTCCATTGTGCATTGAACTGAGTTATTTTCTCCCAATTAGGAATTATCACTGCCCCACTAAGGAAAATACTAAACTTTTGCTGTTAATTTTATTGGCAGCTGGTTCAATATTAGAATAGCAATAGCACTTAGACTTATATACCACTTAATAGTGCTTTACAGCCAGTGGTGGGATTCAATTTTTTTTACTACCGGTTCTGTGGGCTTGGCTTGGTGGACATGGCAGGGGAAGGATATTGTGAAATCTCCAGTCAGAGGTGGTATTTGCTGGTTCTCTGAACCACTCAAAATTTCCACTACCTGTTTTCCAGAACTGGTTAGAACCCGCTGAATACCACCTCAGTTTACAGCCCTCTCTAAATGGTTTACAGAGTCAGCATATTGCCTCCAACAATCTTGGTCCTCATTTTGCTGACCTCAGAAGGGTGGAAGGCTGAGTCAACCTTGAGCCAGTGAGAATCGAACTTCCGGTGGTGGACAAATTAGCCTGCAATACTGCACTCTAACCACTGAGCCACCACAGACTCAATCCATAAGACAAACCTGAGGACAATCTGTTACATGCCAAATTTCCTAGCGTAAGTATCCTACTAAATTCACTTTAATCTTCCACACTTTTTGTTTTTGTTTTTAAGAAGACATAAAATATAGTAGCAGTAGCTTCCAGGGACTTTCAGACTATGCTGATGTTCCAACTATCTAGGGACACTTGCCTACTTTTCTATACTTAGAAAGGGAGAGAGCATGTTTAGACAAGCTTCCTAGTTGCTGTCTGGAGTGGCATGCCACTTTCTTGCCCAGTGCAAGCTGCAAACTAACAAGCCCCCTACTCTGACTTAATAAGTTAATTGCTAACAACTTTCCCCTTTGGCCTACACCTCACTGCTAAGGCAAAGAGCTCTGTTACTGTATAGCAGATCCAGACAGATGAAAACTTGGCCATCTTGGACTGTTTGAGGTGTATTTGGGGGTGCATTAATGGTGGAGATATGAACAATTTGTCTCTCAGAGTCTGCTATTCCCACCCTTGAACCCAGAATAAACTTGTACAAGTGAAATAAAATCAGATCTTAAAATGATTGATTTTGAGGAAGAGGTGTCTTGCAGATTAAAAATACTGTAGATATTCACTTATTTTTTCACCAACTTCTGCATGTAATTTTGGGGTCCTGAGGAGCTGCATTCTACCTGTGGGGCATGGTTGACCACCTTGTCCTAAGTAAATGCCTTTGTGTTCATTTTGCCTTCCATTTAATGCACTTTTCCTTTGAAATGAGATGAGAATGAGCACAAAATATAAGCAATTATAATGCACCTGTCTTTTGTAATAAAATAGTGATGTTCCCTAGACTAGTTCCCATTTTGCAAATTTTATTTTGCCTGAGCTAGCATTGCTGTCATGATGAATCATAGTTTCCTTCAAAAATCACACTAAGGCATATTTAGTTTTAACCCTGATGCATGGAATAACCAAGAGTCTTTTGCTGATTCTCATGTAATTGAAAATCGCAAAATATTGGTTTCAAAGTCACAGTGTCAAGATTGACGCATTATATTGAGTCATATTAAACAAATATGCTACAGCTTAGTGTTATGTACAAAGTCAGTTGCAAAAGCCCAAAACATACAGGATTTTGGCTTGTCTCCACTTATTTTTATAATTGAATGCTCATTCTTAACAATGACAATGTTATCTTCCAAATGTACCAAGAGAATATCATCAATATAGATGGATGAGTATTTTGTGCTTTTTAAAAAACAAGAATTCCATTTTTTTCCCCTCACAAGTGTGATGGGAAGAATTTGGAGAATAAAAAGAACCTATGTATAGAAGAAGATAGAGATATTGACAAATCTTTTGCCAACATGTGCTATGAGGATTTTATCAATCACTTCTTTAATGTTCTTCATGCTTATTCTGTCCAGAGAGAATACATATAGACCTCTCCAAGCAAGGACATGGCAGTAATTTGAGAGAGAGAGAGAGAGAGAGAGAG
>NW_020769329.1:382728-396559 GCF_900518735.1 Pseudonaja textilis | reverse complement strand
AACACAAGTACCCTATCTCAATAAATTCTAATTCTAGTCTATGGAGTTTGTTTCCTGATCTGGTCTGTCTCATAAGACTAATCATGCCATATAAATGGTAGGAAGCAGGAAGAAGGGATGCCAGAAACCTCCAAATTGATTCAATCCTTTGCATATCTGAAAATGGATTTGTAATTAAAAGGTTTATTCCATGATAATATATTGCTGACCTTACCACAAAGTAAGAGTAAGAAGCTTTCAGTACAAGCAATATTAACTGCAGGAAGGCAAACTAAACACAATGCATCAGCACACAAAACATTTCCATTAAATACTTAACAGCATGAAATGCCAACTTAGCTTTTTTCTTGAAAATGCAATTTTCTGAGATATTTAGATTAATTTTAAATATGTTACCACATTTAATGTACTTGTCTAGAAGGTCATTTATTCATAAGTGAGCTCCTCCGTAAATTTGCACATTAATCTGTTCAGAACCATAAGATGTCATTGTCCCATAAGTGGAATTATTGCCATGTAGGCACAGATTTCATTTGCATGCAATCCCATTAATTAGCAGATCCTGTGTTTTATAAACATTATTAGCCAAGAATTCAAAAATTGCCAGGAATAACTTAGCAGGGCATTACTTTCACTCTCTAGTTGTCAGTCAGAATACAACCTTATCCAACTTGTGCATTTTTTTCCAGCTAGCTCAATGGCTTTAATCCTCATGACTGCATAACTCTGCCATGGGACATTCATGGCTATCCTAGCTACCTCATGTAAAGTACATCATTATAATCTTTGAAGTACATTGAACAAACTCCAACTTTAGGAAGGGATCAGAGAATCGGGATAGCTAAGAATTAGACATTGCTTTGATTTCAACTGTGAAACAGGATGACGAGCAATGACAGGTTCAGCTTGTTTATTTGTTTGTTTGGCTTACATGGCCGCCTATCTTCTATACCAGGGCTGTCACACTTGCGGCCTGCAGGCCAGATGTGTCATGTGCTGGCCATGCTCATGTCCGGTTTAGCTTAACTGCCCCAACACACACATTCACACCATCAACAGTTTTAACTGCACCCATTCTACTATGCAGTAAAAATTCTTGCCTAGCTGTGCTGTAACAAATGTCTGGCAAACTTCTGCTGATTTGAAACCAGAGACTCAGATCAGGTAGGAAAATACACAAGCTTTACTTGGGAGAGTAGACTGTTTTCTCTGGAAGTACTGCTAGCCAGATGTTTGGGAGACAACATTACACATTTGACTGGAAGTATTATTTGCAACATCTGAAGACAGTGACTATGATCCAAAGTTCCACAGGGCTGTTTCAAAATTCAAAATATACAAATAAGAACAGAGAATATTGAAAAGAGAACAGAGAACATTGAACAAAGAACAGGAAAAACCGATGAAAAGGTGGAGAACATTCAACAAATGATGATGAAATATGACGAAAGATTCCAAAAAATTGAAGAAGATAAACAAAGATATAAGAAGATTGGATATATTGATAGCAGATTAACTGTGGATGAACAAGATAAAAGTAGGATGCTGAGATGGGAGATGGGCAGATCAGAATTTTATCTCAGATTCACAAAAATAGAGAAAGAAAAGGGACAAAACCTAGATGAGATAATGATACAAATCTTGGCTGAAGCTCTGGAAATAACCAAAGAGAAGATGATGGATGGAATAGATGATATTTTTCGAGTCTTCACAAGATATGCAATGAGAAATAGCTTACCAAGAGAAGTTCATATCAGATTTACAAAGAAAACCATTAAAACGCAAATATTGCAAGTGGCAAGAGAGAAAACGTTGAAATATAAAGACAAAGAGATTGTGGTCCTGAAACAAATACCCAGAAGAGTGAGAGAGGTGAGAA
Organism: Pseudonaja textilis; assembly: GCF_900518735.1. Next base: position 394,680 of record NW_020769329.1, on the reverse strand, counting down.
GAGAATACAGATTCCTGACTAAAAAAGGCCAATTCTTTCTCCATCCATTGTGTAAAGTCTTTTTCCTTTAAAATAGTATTGTTTAACATCCATCTCGATCTTCTTTTTTGTCCTTTCCATTTGATTGTCATTGGGTTGTGGTCTGCCCAAGTACTTGTTTCAATGTTTGTTTCCTGAATGTTAGATATTAGTTCGGTTGAGATCCAAATCATATCTATTCTGGACCATGATAAGTGTCTATTTGAATAAAAAGTAAATTGTTTAATTTTAGGATTTCTTTCTCTCCATATATCTTTTAAATTTATTTCATCTATCGTTTTAAAAAAGGATTTAGGGAGAGTCTTTCTGTTTTGCTTTGTTGTTGTTGCTGTATAGTCCAGTTTATTGTCTACAATTCCATTGAAATATCCCATCATAACTATATTAACATAGTCCAGTCCAATTATTTTCATATGTAGTTTTTTGTAAAATTCTTCTTGTTTATCATTTGGAGCATAGATTGCAATCCGGAGTGTTTTCATATTATTATCCATTATTTCTACCATTAATACTCTTCCATCTTCATCAGTATGAATCAATTTTGCTGGGATAGTCTCTTTAATGTATAAAACCACTCCTCTTTTCTTACATTGAGTCAATGAAGTGAATATTTTCCCTAATTTTGGCTGTACCAACAATTGCTCATATTGTTTTTTAATATGTACTTCTTGTAAACTAATTATATCAAATTTTAATTTCTCTAATTTATGAAAAAATTTCCTTCTTTTAACAGCTGAGTTAAGTCCATTTATATTAATTGTAATCAGTTTTTTCTCTTCCATGATTATATTTTGTAATTAGGTTTGGCAGCTCTCATAGATCTTGGTTCACGTTGTTCTTTGATCTCCACGTATCCACCTACTGCACCTTCTTCTTTTTCAGTCTCCATTTGGTCTTGGAATTCAATTAATGAAATCTCTTTTTCCGCCTCTTCCTCTCTCCTTCCAAAAAAATTCTGTGTAGAATAGTTCTGCTTTCTCAATTGAATCAATTCTATATCTCTGTTCTTGCCATGTAAACATTAGTCCTTCTGGAATCAGCCATCTATAATTCACCTCTTTTTTCAATAACATTTTAGTCAGGAATCGGTATTCTCTTCTCATCTCTCTCACTCTTCTAGGTATTTGTTTTAAAACCACAATCTCCTTGCCTTTGTATTTCAACGTTTTCTCTTTTGCCACTTGTAATAATTGAGTTTTAATGGCTTTTTTTGTAAATGTGATGTGAACTTCTCTTGATAGATTGTTTCTCATCGCATATCTTGTAAAGACTCGGTATACCTCATCTACTCCATCCATCATCTTCACCTCTGTTATTTCCAAAGCTTCAGCCAGTATTTCTATCATTATCGCAGTTAGGTTTTGTCCTTTTTCTTCCTCTATATTTTGAAATCTGAGATAAAATTCTGATCTGTCCATCTCCCATTTCAACATCCCACTTTTATCTTGTTCAACCATTGTTAATCTAGTATCAATATCTCCAATCTTTTTATCTCTTTGCTTATCTTCTTCAATTTTTTGGAATCTCTCATCATACTTCACAATCAATTGTTGAATATTCTCCACTTTTTCATCAGTTTTCTCTGTTCTTTGTTCAATATTCTCTATTCTCTTGTCAATAGTATCTGATTTTCTTTTAACATTAAGAAAGACTAGATTGTTGACCCTAGAAGGACACGATTTGTTGTTGGGCTGGCATGCTTTCCTATGGTATAAGGGAACTAAAACACAGGGCTATTTCAGAAGACATCATATATAGGAGTCTTTGTGGTTAAATTGGGAGAAGATTAAAAGACAATGTTATTTGAAAATTCCAGTTTGGTTATCGACTATTGAAGCTTTTTCTTATCCTATAATATATAAGCAGGAACAAACAGTTAGATATGGGGAAATATTGGATGAAAAGGGTGAACTTAAATCGTTGCAAAATTTAGAGGAACAAGGTATAAAGATGAATTGGTTTTCATATGTGCAAATACATTCAAGGTATGATGAAGATTTTAAAACAGAAGGATTTTATGATAAATTCGCTGATTTAGATAAGATTTTGACAGGTACTGATGAAAAGGTGATTAAAAAATTATATGGTTACTTATTGGAAATTAAACTAGAGGAAGAACAAGTTAAAGAAACTATGATTGCTTGGGGGAAGAATTTTGGATATGGGATTGATTTAGAGAAATGGCAAAAATTGTGGTCTCAAAATTATAAAATGACAATGTCAACAGCATATAAAGAAAATTTGTATAAGAAGTTTTACAGGTGGCATTTTTCCACAACAAGAATAGCAAGAATGTTCAAGAATAAATCCAAAAAATGTTGGAAATGTCATCAGACACCTGGCTCATGCTACCATATATGGTGGATTTGTGCGGATGCTAAAAAATACTGGACTAAAATCCACACGTGGTTGGAAAAAATGACAAAAAAACACATAGATTTGAAACCAGAGATATTTTTATTGGGAATTTTACCTGAAATATATACTAAAGACTTGAAATACCTGATTGTAAATGTATTAACAGCGGCTAGGATTGTATTTGCTAAAAACTGGAAAAATGAGAAAATACCAACACAGGAGGAAGTTATTAAGAAAAAATGGAATGTGCTGAAATGAGCAGATTGACATTTGAAATCAGAGAACAAGAAGTTAAACAATTTTATAAAATTTGGGATCTATTCTATCAATGGTTAAACAATAAAAAATGGTAATGAAATATGTAGATTTTTAGAACATAATGAATATATAAAGATGTATTTTTTTATTATATCTACAAAATGATTATAGGATAGATTTGATGTGGAAATATGAACTGTCATAAAACAAATTATGTAAAATATGGATTATTTCATAAAACATAAATGAATAATAGTATAGTCAAATGATTGATTAATAATGATATTAATGTATTTAGGAATATTTGATTGACAATGAGAACATATACAATGTAATTTTAATTGAAGACTACGAAGTGGAAGCACAAAACAATTTGTAAACCAACTGATACACTGTATGTACATATATGGAAGATGGTTTGATGTTTTTAAGTTGTGTTTGTTTATGTTTGTCTTAAAAAAACAAAAAAACTTTAAAAAAAGAATGAAGAAAACAACATCCAATTTACCTTTAAGGCAGCATGAATTCCAAGGTGACAAACTTTAATTTCAATGAATGGAGAGAGAGAGAGAGAGAAAGAGAGAGAGGGGTGAATCTGCCTGCTCTCGGGAGAGGGAAGCCAATGCGGGGAAAGAATGAGCTGTCGGTTTGCGCCAACTGCCGGCAAGGACTGCAAGCTTAGAAGTGACCCAACTGCAGGTGAAAGTTTCCCCTGGCTCCTTATAGATCGGCGGTGCATTTTTCAGTGGGAGGAAGGAGTGAAAGGCTCAAAGATTTACTGTGAACCCAAGTCAGAAACAACTTAAAAAGCGAAGACTCCAGAATGGAAGAGGTGAGTGTGGAAATTAAACAGCAGTGGCTTAATTTATGTTTTTACCCTCTAACTCTGGAAGTTAAATGGCAGCTTAAGAAAAGAGTGATTAAAGGAGGAAAAAAGGGGGACTAGATGAGAAGAAGAGGTGTGAAGAAGGTTTTATTCAGGAAAACTGCCTTTTGCAACTGAGATTGATTATGAATTCCAATGATGGAAGAACTGGAATGATGTCTACAGTCTCCATTTAAATCAAATCACCAAAAATAATTCTAAACGGCCACCAAAGGAGAACAAAGGAGACTCACGGAGAGTTGATAGTCTCCATAAAAATCACCCAGCTCCATTTAAATCACCCAGTTGATTAGTCAGCCTGAATTTAAACTCCCACTCAACTGATTGGACAACCTTCACTAAACCCCCACCCAAATCTCATCCTTTCCAAACTCCAAGGTAGATGATTGGTGAGCTCATTCAAATCTACTCCATTCAAATCTATCAAACAGCAATGCTTCCTCTTTAAAACAAAAACAAAACAAAAACCAAAAAACATGGCTTTAAAGAAAAACAAAGGAACTTTACACAACAAACCTCCAATACTTCATTGCCTCCACTATTTCAGTACCTCAAGACCAAATATTTATAGATAATGCTTTGTCTATAATAATTGATTTATCATATACTAATACAATATTTAATTGTTAAATGACCACTAATTTACTGATTCATTGAACTGATCGAGATTTAATACTGTATCATTGATATCTAGTCTATTGATTGATTGATTGATTCTTAGTAATAAGTTGATTGACTGATTTTTAGTAATAAGTAACCTACTTTTGATTTGTTCTCTAACTTATCAATTAACATTTATTAATTACAAACATTCATTAAGTAACTGTCTACCTATCATGTTAATTAGCTATTGTAATTGTTTAGTGTACTATTGTCATTAACCATGCCAGCCAGAAACTCCAGAAACTCCAAATCCTCCACTATCAAACAACAACAACAAATAATATCTCTACCAATGACCTTGCAGACTTCTGTACATGCTTCAGATGTCTTAAAACCATCAATGAAAGAGAAAATAACATCAAATGCTACCTATGTGACAATCAAGCTCACCTTGCCTGCTTAAACTTAAACAAAAACCTAGCTGATCTCCTAAAAGCATCAGATACTTTCCCTTGTCTATGTCCATCATGTTTTCCTAAGCTAAACAAACCAAATACCCTGCCTGACAGAGTTGATAGCATAGAATCACTCATGTACTCAATAGGAAAATGTTTAGCAACACGTTTTGAAACAATTATACAAGAAAGCCTAATTTCTCTTGAAAAAAAAAATACAGCACTGATAAGTGACTACCTATCAGCTCAAAATCAAATCCCAACCCAACAACCACTACCACAACTACTACCTCAACTACAACCAAAAATAACCACCAAACCACAACCACAAATAATTACTATCCCATCAAATAATTCCACAAATGATATCCCCTTGCTCATCAGAGACATCATGGAACATGACCAGAAACGTCCAAATGCCATCTTATTTGGTCTTGAAGACAAAAACAAATCAGACAACATCACCAAAGTTCGCAATATAGTAAGCAACTCAAATAAAACAAACATCTCTCCTGAAGATATCATTAAAATAACCAGAGATGGCCCTGAGTTCAAATACAATGATGCCTCGGTGGCCCCAAAATTTTGTAGAGTTGTATGCAAAAATGATTCCAGCAAACACATATTCATTCATACAATAAACACCACTGCAAAAACCAATCCCAACCACAAAAAACTTTGCTCAAGACCAGACTTATCCATACTGCAAAGAATCTGTTCCCGTGAACTCTGCAATGAACTCAAAAGATGTCTAGACAATGGACAGGAGGATCTGTACATTGATTACCATGCTGATTGTATCAAAAATAAGTCACACAACCCACAACTCCACATCCAACCCATCATCACTCAAAACTAGGCACACATGCCCCAAACTACCTCAATTCCAACTACAACTGGCTTTAAATGCAAGCTACTCAACGCAAGAAGCCTTGTGAATAAAACACATGAATTTCTCCTCTTACTAAATATGGCTAAATTTGACATCATATTTGTCTGTGAAACATGGCTCAATGCATCTATCCCTGACTCCATTGCCACAGTAAGAGACTATCATGTTTACCAAACAGATCGTGAAATCCGTAGAGGAGGTGGTGTTGCTATCTTCTATAAAAAGTCCTTACATCTAAAAAACATCCAAGTTACCCAGGAGCTTGCTATGTCTGAGACCATCGTCTGTGAACTGTCCTTAAATATCACATTTCGATTCTTACTATGTTACAGAGCCCCTGATTATGACATCGAACATGTAAACAAGCTAAATTCACTACTAACATGAGCAGCATCCTGCCCACACACTTTTATCTTTCTTGGTGACTTCAATCTACCTCACATTAACTGGACCCTAAATGAATGTAAAAATGAACCCATACATGCAACCTTCTACAATGATGTAACAAACCTGCGACTGGAACAACTAGTAACCAACAATACTAGATTTAACAATTGCCTCAATCTCATCTTCTGCAAGAGTTTGAATTCAATTTACAGAATACAAATTAAAGAACCCTTTACCAACAGTGACCACAGCATGATTGACTTTTGTCTCAACATACATCCACACAAAAATCAACACAACGATGTGATCCCCAATTATAACTTCAAAAAAGGCAACTACGATCTTATAGATAACAATCTCTCATCCCTTGATTGGCAATTTCTATTCACTGGATGCAATACTGTTGAAGACCATTACAACATATTTTTACTTGAAGTCAAAAGAATCATCAAACTATATGTACCAATAATAACTCCAAAAACCAGAAAAAAACAGATTACCCATAACAATAAGGATGCTTCAATCCAAAATGAAATACCTGTGGTGGAAAAACAAATCTGGTCACATTGCCAACTTCAAAAGCCAATACAAAAATCTTTGCCACCAGATAAAGACTGAAATAAAGATTGAACTAAAGATTGAAATTTTAGACCTAGAAAACCTAGAACTATACCACCTTCAGTCCAATCTAAGTATAGTATATAAAATTATACATTGCAATGTCCTACCTGTCAATAAATACTTCAGCTTCAACCGTAAGAATACAAGAGCACACAATAGATACAAACTCAAGGTTAATCGCACCAAACTTGATTGCAGGAAATACAACTTCAGCAACAGAGTGGTCAATGTCTGGAATACTCTTCCTGACTCTGTAGTTTCTTCCCCAAACTCCAAAAACTTTAACCTTAGACTGTCTACTATTGACCTCACCCCTTTCCTAAGAGGTCTGTAGGGGGTGTGCATAAGCGCACCAATGTGCCTACCTTCCCTGTCCTATTGTTTCTTTTATTCTTCTTATATGTATCCATGTATTCATAGCTATGTTTTTACTTATACATATTATCTTGTAAGCAATTGACAAATAAAATAAAATAAATAAAATAAAAGAGAGAGAAAGAGAGGGGGGGAGGGGGGAGGGAGAGAGAGAGAGAGAGGGAGAGAGAGAGAGAGAGAACAGCTTACCCCAACCGAACAAATGAGCTGTCAATATATCTGACCATCAACCATCAAATTCTTAGGAGGGCCGGCTGGAATTGGAATCTAGGCTTTCAATATCTTTTATCACTAATGTATCATTTGAGAAAGCTAGCAAATGCAAATTTAAAACTTTTAATTTATATTTGCAGTTAATCTTAGCAAACAGTATCCTTGCTATTACAAAGTTGGATGTTATATCACATAAATCTCATCTTAATTATTCATATTAAAAACACATGGGGCAGATAGGATAGATTGATTCCTTTTGATCAGCAGAGAATCAAAGTAAGTTGCTTTATTCATGGTTTCCATTTATCAGTTCTGATCTGAATTCAGAAAGCATCTTTCAATCCAATACTGGAAAAGCTGGAATATATACATGCTGTTAATTAATAAAAAATTACATACATAATTTTATTAAGCTTATGAAAAATGTAAAATAGAAATGCAAATAAAAATCATGGGAAATGGAGGGAGGGAAAGGGGGACAGATGGAACTGTAGGGGAAAGGGGAAAAAGAAAGAAAAGTATTGACTTTTGACTTTTTTTAGCATAGTAGAATAAAATAATATTACACCCTCAGTTTTTTGGTTTTATATACTTAGCATATACTAATCAGCAACCCTCAAAGTCAAAGTTTCATTTTTTCCCCATATCAAGTACAAAATTCAGAAGCAGTTTCCAAGTAGAAACAAAATTGGGTGTATTTTTTCTTTGATTAGAAAAGTTAATTTGGCCATTTCTCCTAGCTCCATCGATTTTTCTAGCCATTTATTCATTGTGACAATTAAAGTATCTTTCCATCTTCACGCATAAAGCATTCTTGCCTCTGTCAAGATATATTCCAGATTTTTTTCAAGTTCTTTGTCCATTAAGTCTAAAAGAAAAGTCTCTCTTTTAATTTTTATATTCATTTTAAATAATTTCTTTGTCAAAATATGAATCTTACCCTAATAATCTTTGCTTTATCCCAAATCCACCAGAGTTGGTAAAAAGTTCTTTCATTACATTTAGATTTCCAACATACGTTTGAAATCCATTGTACATCTTTGACAATTTATTGGGTGTTAAATAACAATGGTGATATGCACACTCTTCATGGCCTGGAAAGTAGCAAGTTGGTTTACCTGGTATGCATACACCTGTATTCAGTGGTGGGATTCAAAAAATGTTACTACCGGTTCTGTGAGCATGGCTTGGTGGGCATGGTGTGGCTTGGTAGATGTAGCTTGGCGTGGCAGTCAGAGGTGGTATTTGCCAGTTCTCTGAACTATTCAAAATTTCGCTACTGGTTCTCCAGAACTGGTCAGAATGTGCTGAATACCAGCTCTGCCTGTATTGCATATATTCATCATGGTTTTGTGTCTTAGGTATGGAATGGAAGAAAAGTACTCCATTCACTTTCTATCTCCATATCGTGTAGAATTCTTAGATGCTGACATTTTTGAAATGTCATAGTTTATGAGGAAAAAATGGTAATCCAGATAACATGGCGAGCCACTGTGACCTTTCCATAAGAACTTGATATGAGTTCTCAAATAAACTTAGGAAGGAATTTGGAGATAAAAATCAGGTTCTAATAAGTAATTGAAGGCTTCAAAGGTCAGAATTTTAGCAAAATTTGTCTGAATATATTGAAGCCACCTTTCTTTATATTGGAAATGCCATCTTGGTACTTACATTGTGCAAAACAACTTTTCAGATTGCAAAAATAATGCCAAACAGGATTGACAATTTTAATTTAAAAGTTGTCATCATTTTCCTAGTGCAGATTGAATAATTAGATTTAGAGACCAACAAATACCAAAATTGGTTGCCTGGCACATGTAAGTAAAATCTCACTGGCTTTCATATATAAGCAACTGTGTCAACACACCAAATCTAGAAAGTATTTTAGAGAACTCTACATTTCAAAAGCATTGGAATGTGATACATGCAGTAGCAAACCTTCCAGAATAATTGGTGAAAGAATGGATATGTTCTGAATACACATCTGATGTGTAAAAGCTGGTAAAAGATGAAAAGCAAAGCTAACTGGACATAGGAAAGAGGTTTTCTTAGGACTTATTTTGTTCCAGGAAGGACAGCAAAGGAAATTTACTTCTCCACTCTGATTTCATCTTCAGAAATAGGCAGTGGCCTATTTCAGGCGATCAGATCCCTAAAGGAAGGTGTAAGGAAGGTGTGAAGAAGCCCCTGCAAAGTTGTTGGGAGGAGTTTTCTCAGCACTGTCAGATGCAGTTCTTCAGCTTCAACTGCAGTTGGATACCAGCAGGGCGCATCCTATTGAAGTGCCAAAGGGAAATCAGGGAAGAGTTTGAGCCAGTTGATAGGAAGAAGAGAAGAGGGCCTGCACATTGGTCATCTGTGTTCAGTTGGTTTAGGCTTCTAGGGACATAGTATGTGGTTAAATGGTGTTTCACACACTATTTTGTGTGAGAAGGTAGTGATTCACCCCTTTCTCAGGAGGTCCTCCTTGAATCCAGTGGTGTAAACAACCTCCAACCATGTGCAAGATTCTATTAATGTAACTTATAATAAAGTTAGAGAGATAATACTTCTGGATGTTCATCATATTTGGACTATCTTGCAAAGCTGACATCAATATTGCAATTCTAAAAGTATACCTCTCCCTCCTTGCCTTTACAACCCAAGAAACTAGGAAAGTCCCTTCTAAGACCTTTGACATGTCCCCATTGGTTCTCTTATTTGACTGTTGTCTAGTATGCAGTTCTTCCATCTGTCTCCCAAGGTCATTTCCACATACCATTAAAATGGCCCCTGGAAGCCTTTCCATTCAAACTGTAGTAAAGCTTCAGTAACTTCTGCCTTGATGAGGTCAAACTAAACTATATTCATGAAATGAAGAAAAATTTTCTCATTCAGCTTATTCAGTATTTGGATCTCAGTTATTGAGAATAACTCCGATGTCACAGATGAGTTCGGGTTTGTAAACAATTACAAGGACTTGAATTAGATTGAGAAGAAGACAATTTAAGCCCAATGTTTATGGAGATTCTCAGTCATCCTGGTTGTGGTTGTCCCAAAGGTGCTTTCTCAAGAGGTAATTAAACTTTCTTGTCTTTTCTTTAAAAACATTTAGCTTCTCATCCAAGAAACCTCTTTACAGCTTTGACTGGATGGTGATGGAAGGATTTATATTCCTTGCAGATAGCTGGTCATTTGCATTTTTTTAGAGTCATTGAGGCCACCTGGAGGTTTGTCTGTGTCTTCGGGGTCACCCAAGTAGTGCGCATGGGTGTGAAGCCTTCTTGGAACTGCTGAAAGGCCTGTGTTGTGAAGCTGTGCTTTCTGCAGGATATTTTTCTCTGCTCTGTGTCCCTTCGATCTTGAGCACAGGTGCAGGCTGTTGGGGATGAGTCTGTGTTGTCTGCATCTCAAACTGAAGCACAAATGGTGCCTGCAGTCTGTTGTTTTTTTCTGGAAACTTATTCGTATTCCCATACCATTCGAAGGGTGCTCATCCCCAAATGCATAGCTAAATGTCTATGGAAATTCTCAGTCATCCAGGTCATGGTTGTCCCAAACATGCAGTTGGAGGCACTTGGATTTTCTTGTTTTTTTCTTTGAAAACATTTTGCTTCTCATTCAAGAAGCTTCTTCAGCTCTGACAGGATAGTGAGGGATGGGAGGATTTATATTCCTTGCAGACAGCTGGTCATTTGCATTCTTTGAGAGAGTTGTTGATGCCACTCAGAGGTTTGTTTTTGTACCCAGGATCACCTGAGTAGTGAAAATGGGGGTTGGAGCCTTCTTGGAACTGAATTGTGTGGAAGTATGAACCATTAATTTATTTTGAAAAGTGCACACACTGACTCCATTCATCCCAGAAATTGCTGACATTTACCAATATCCATTGTTCTTGCCTCAACATGGAACTCAAATCAATATATACTTGGGAACAAGACTTGTGGATATCTGTTGGTAAAATGTGTGCAAAAACTTGCATCTGGAAAATTGCACACAATAAATATGAAGTATAGATGTATAAGACAGTTAGTCTTTGCCTCAGTGAGACTTTTTCTATACAGAGCTGATGTTGTTCACCTCACTGAGATAGAAAGATCACACCATTTTCCCCATCAAAGTGCTTTGACACCTATGGTCGTTGCAGCCAGAAGAAGCATCTGGGCTTCCTTTTATAAATATAGGCATTGTCCAAAGAAGCTGCTTCAAAACAGATTTTTGAACAAATGATCAAAACCTACATATAGGATGTATAGGGGAAGGTTTGTTTGCTTGTTTAATGGAAACAAACCTCACTTCTTCTGCAGTGTTAGTGTTTGGGGACAAACCCCCAAAAACAGAATGTGCAGCAGCAGTCAAGCCAGGCAGCCAAATGAGAGAGGAAGGGCCCTAGGGTTTACACACACTGATGACAAACACTGTTTGTAGTTTAAATAGTTGTTTAATCCAATTCGAGTTTAAACATTGTCAATCAGTCCATATGTCATTCACAAATATATCCATTCAGTAACTTAGTCCATGTACTAGTCAGTTCTATATCCTTATCTGCTTGTAAAGATATCTTCTCCTCTGATACCTTTCCTTTTGAAGACAACGCTGAGTATTCACAGGATATCAGCACATCAATGAAGTAGTCCTTTCGTTCAGGTATTCAAACAGTTGTAGCAAATAGTAGCAAACAAACAGTAGCAAGCAGAAATCAAGCAGAGATCAAGCAGAGCGATTACGTTTCTCTTACTGCCTTTTATTGCCGTTTGTAACCGCACCCTTAATTAGTTAATTACAAGCAGTTTGGTGCTTAAAGCTACAAGTTACAAACACCCAAACCTTGGTTTATATATTTATTCACCCAAACTTAGTTGGTGTATCATTGTTATACCCAACAT
>NW_020769329.1:361500-379230 GCF_900518735.1 Pseudonaja textilis | reverse complement strand
CCAGATTAAAAAAATGTTCTCTCCAGGACAGTGAGGCCTGGAACAGCATTCCAAGGTATTTATAAATGCACACCTGCTTGATAGCATTCCAATTAAGTTACTAAATGTAGATTTTAATCATCATTTTCTGCATCTACTAAGACCTTAGTTTTCTGAGAATTTATAACTAGGTTTTCCTCCAGAAAAAAAGGATAAATGTGTACAGACATGGACCTGAGAGACGGATTATAATATCATATGAATATAAAATATCTGTAACAACTTGACTTACTAATTCAGAGGGATGATGAGTGAATATAGAAATGGTCTGGATTACTAGGTTACATACATAATATACAAGTGAAAAAAATAGGATAACTAGAATGCACCCTGCCTCATTTACCTCTGGGTAGTAGCAAGTACAGAGAGATTTCTTCAGAGGTGGTATTCAGGTGGTATGACCAGTTCTGGAGAACTGGGAGTGGAAATTTTCTGTAGTTCAGAGAATCAGCAAATACCACCTCTGACTGGCCCTGCCCCCATCCATTCTCTGCCTCCTGAATGCCAGCTGATCAGCTGGATCTTCTTTTGTTGCCCTGCACAGGAGAACAGAGCTGGAAAGCAGATTAGTGGGCTCACAGCAAGCCTTATGCTTTATAGAGCCTTGGGCCTTTGTAAAATGTCTGCTATATTGTTTTCTGACATACAGTATTCTAGCTTAATAAATATTTCACCTTTTATTGAAACGTTCTTTTCATGAAGTTTAAATGAGCTACCATATCTCCACCTTTCAGAAGACATGCTCTAAACAGTTTACGTGTAAGATGTATATGTGCACCTACACTGTCACGAACAGAAATCCTCTTCAAATTCTCCCAACACCTAACAGCAGACTCTTCTCCATGAATATGGACTAGCTGCTGGTCACTCAGTGTTAGTCCAATTATATAAAGAGCTCATTTGTTGTTCTATTTAAAGTCAGCAAGCTTCTTGGCATCGCCCTCATTTTCTGGATCCCAAGCTTTACATCCAGTGGGTCTTGAACTACATTCCATAACCCTTCTCTACGCAGAAGTAGACTGCACTTCATAGACCAGGAAACATAGTTTGTTCCATCCAACCGGGTTATCAGTAATAGACTTGTTGAAGTGTCTTGTGCCATCTTTACCAGGGTAGTAACCCACAATTAAACAGTAAACAGCTGTCTGTATACAGTAATGTGCATTCACACCAACTCTCAGTTATCTGAGCCTGGTATGGCCTGGGCCCATAACCAATGCTGAGGTAATTCCCCATTAGGAGAATGAACGCATATGGGGAGACGTAGTAAGAGAAGTGAAGAATAACACACACACAGCACACAAATACACTGTACAGTAAATGTAGGTTTTTACTTCCAATAAACATTTAAGCACAGTCCAAGATAAGCAGTCCAAGTTATTCACAGGTAAAGCAGTCAGTGTTCAGTTCAGGGATAATCCAAATATCAAAGTCCAGTATCAAAAAACAGTTCAGTAACAGACTTACATCAACGATCAGTAACATTCATTAGGAGGAATGGCAACTCTTTCCAACAGAAACTACAGAGAGACTGAGACTAAAACAACCCAGGTTTCTGGCTCCATCTTATGGCCATTTGCGGAACCACACCCAATTATAGTTTTTAGGATTCTCTTAAAGATACAGTATTAAAATGTCTATCCTAGTTTATATATTTCCAACCCAAATAACTGTTAGGTGACTTACACTCCTAACATCATCATCATCATCCAATGTTAGTATGTTTTCCATAACATAGACTGGAGTCCATTAACTTAAGATCCTTTGATATGATTAACATAAACAGTAAGCTATATGCCAGATATTTGGCATATAGCTTATTGTTTATGTTAATCATATCAATGGATCTTTAGTTGGTAGGCTCCAGTCTATTTTTATACAATGGGATAAACATGGAAAACTTACTAACATGGATTAAGAATACATCCAAGAGTGGAACCCAGGAATCCTAGCTCTCCCTTAGTAATTTCAGGGTAATAAAATCTCCTCTAGAATTTTTCCAAACCTAAATTAAGAAGCAAGGTTTTTGATATTAGATGTAGACAAGAGGCTAGTCAAGAAAAACATTTCAGAGAAAACTGATTTTTCCAAAGGATTTTTTAGTATAAAAATACTCTAGAAATAGTTCTTTCAAGTTTCTACAAAAACATGGCCATCTGCACCAATACATCTATCATTAAGGTATCTGTTAACTAAGCACCACCAAGAAAGGTTTTTGAGTTTAGCAGCTACTGTAAAATTACCTAATCCTGCTTCAAACTTTCCCTTGATGTTAGAAGATCTTTGTAGATCTTCTTTTGCTCTAGAAGTTATTGGAACATTCCTCAACAGCTGCTAAGTCAGAAAGCATTTACTGCAACTAAGGTCTTCTTTTTTTGTTTTGTTTTGCTTTGCTTTGCTATGATCAGTATCAAAGCAAGGTTTGGATTTAAAATGAGGGAGGCTGTGACAGTGTGAGCGTAATTTTGATAAAGAAGCCTAAACAACAAGGACAACCAACTGGAAATAATTTAACACCTGCTGAAGGGAATCTGCTGGGCCTGAAGGAATGATGCAGGTCTGAGAGATTAAACATATCTTGTGACACACTGGAAGACCAGTTACTTTGAAGATGCCCTTTGTTTTGCTTAAGACTATGAAGCTTTCTCAGAATGTCCTCTCATCCATAGGCAGAATGCCAGAAGCACTGATAAGATGGCTCCAATTGCATCATGCCTGGATGCATACAAAAACATTGTTTAGGCATAATTTCAAGGGAGCCATCATACAGAAACAGCTTCTGCTAGTTCTGTCTATGCATAGTCTTATTTTCTTCAGAAATGACAAATAAATTAGAAAGGGTGCTGAAAACCATGAAGGATAGCTGGTGATGGAAGATAGACCTTATTTTAAATAATCTGTAAGAAGTAGAGAACAATACCCTTGTTTTTCTAGTTCTGTTTGATGATCTCATTCAAGTCTATTGGAAGCGGAAATGGGAATCGATGCATTTACAGCTTTCTTGGACAGTAAAAGTTCTTTTATTGTTTATCTAACTTAGATGAAGGTTGAAGCCTTGGACTGGCACTATGGTATTTCTTCCTTTTGCCTATTAGCTCCAGGCAGATTTCTTCTCATAGCTTCTCTTAAGGGGACATATAAACCAATTAGAATGTATGAGAAGCATTAGCTCAGTTGAAGGAGCAGCCATTCTTCTGCAAAAGAACAATGAACTGCTGAGTTTGGCTTGCAACATACTGAAGTGCTCATTGAACAGGAGCACCCTAGGCAATGGAACAGGGAAAAGCATACTTCAGAAGTGGAGCAGAAAAACAAAACATGTCCTGAGGTGCTTTCAAGGTGAATGGGGAATTAATGAAGGATGATAGCATCTGCTTCGAATCTTCCAGAAAGAGTTGTCTGGTCTATTTTGGTGATAGGGCAATCTAGCAGTCAGGATAAGCCCCATTGTTGTTATTATTTTAACTAAAGGGTGGGGGAAATGGTTTTGCATTTTCATAAAATGTCACTCATTTTGTATTGCTTCAGTCAAAGTATGAATCAGAATATAGGTGTCATTGGGTATTTACATTTCTCAAAATGTTATAATGTACTGTAGTTCTTCAAACACACACACACACACACACACAAACACACACACATGTATGTAGATGCATACTTACTGTATACACACCCACAAATCTTAATTATTCATTTTAAAACAATTCAACAGGAATTGAATAAGTTTTAAAAACGCAAGACCAGCTTGAAAAAAAATGTAATGACTCCAGTTTGTAGAAATTATCCCATCTTAATGGAGTAGGCAATGAAAATTAATCTAGGAGTTAGGCATGAGTAGCCTGAGTATATTCTTATAAAATGTAGAAACAGGATAAATTTCAGGGGTGACATCAGACAGGGTGTTTTGCTTGTGTATATCTGTAAAAAGTAAAGATTGTGCACATAACAATGTGACTGAAGCCCTGCCCCTTTTAAAATACGTGTCATAGTCACATTATTCACCTTCATTTCTTAGGAAAGAATATCTCCCCTTGTAGACATCTGTTAAGTTTCAACGTCTTTTGATAACAGTTCCATCATTCTTACTGGAGGGGAGTGATGGCAGCTGAATTTCTGAACATTTAACAGGTGCTACCTTGCCTACCTTGGTTTAGCATCTAAACTGCCAAATTAAAATGCGCTAGCTAAACCAAGTCTTCAGATAAGCCTTGTTATCCTATTCATCTTAGCTGATTTGGAATATACTCATTTTCCCCCTCAGCCTTAGAAACTTCATTGGCATTTCAGAGCCATATTAAGCAGCAATCAGGTTGCATTTTTCACTCTGCTGTAATGACATGTCTCATGCCTCAATGCCAGCAAGGAGTCACAGTGTGTACTAACTTATGATGTGAGGCTTATCAACATATGTGAATAGTGATGTCCTCAAACAAAACCTACATGATGCTGACTTCATTCACCAGTGCTTTAGGCATTGTTTCTAATGCTTCATTTCCCAAAGGACTTCAGTAAACCAAGGTGTAATCTGGGATTGGTCCCCAAAATGACTTAGGACAGCAGTTCCCAAACTTCTTCAATCACGGAAGCCTTCAGAAGACATTTTTCTTCTATGGAATCCTAACTTTGTCCCTGAGTTTTACTAAGCATTGGGGAGCCACAACATTCTTTCTTCTTTCGTCTATCCCTATGGCCTGAGAGTTTTGCATAACGTAGTAGATTTAGAAATAAAGAGAAAACATTTTAAACAAAACCCCACACCTTTATTTTGGCACAAGGAAATACTGGATTTATACTTTGTATGATTAAGAAAATTCAGCAAATTTCATTTTTGTATTTAAAGGTCAATTTCAAAACTATTATGTCTGACAGTGAAGACCTAAATCAGGGGTATCATCCAACTTATTCCTAAATTTGTTTTTCATGTAAGCATAAACTAAAAAGCCTAATTTATATTGATAGGTGCACATGAAGGGGAGTTGAGCTTGGATAGTCTTTTCATCTACTGATGAACATGTCTATCAGTCCTATCCTATTCCTAGGCGACTGTATCAGTGGCGGTTTAGATGGAAAGGATATAGGTGTGTGGAAGACTTATTAGAAATTAGAGTGCTACTGAATGCTATCAATGCTATAGATTCAGAGGTAGAATACTATTTATGTCATAGATGTAATTCATAACAAGATGCAGAAATCATTTGAATTTTATTTTTAAGGACATTGGGACAAATGATTCTGTGAAACTGAGGATGGATGCAGATGGTCTGAATTTCTCTCTCTCTCTCTCTCTCTCTCTCTCTCTCTCTCTCTCTTATTTTAGAGGTATAGGAATGATTCAAAAGTTGAATGCATGTTTCATATGTACTGTAGATAGGTTGTGGGGTGGGGATCCCATTACTCAGAATAGAGAGCTGTATGGACTTAAACTCTACCCAAGTGTTTGATCAGCCAAATCTAGGTGAGGAGAAAGAAATATCATCTGGGCAATTTCAACAGAGAGAGTCAATTTTGATAAGATTTTGCATTTCTAGACAAAAGTTCATTAGTAAACCTGCCGATTTTCATCATAAGAAGGGTATTTCCACAGAAAAGACTTTTCAAAAATACTTTGAAGAAGATCTTGGCATTTTACAGGCAGGCATTTTTTATCAAAGGTAACCCCAGCAAGAAAAAGATAATGCTTTTATTGTCAAAACTCATTATTGCAGGATTGACAATGTCAAGGACTTTTGAGTGGGTAAACACGACTGCTTCCAAGGACATACACAATTGGCAAAGGAGGAGAAAATTGTTTGTAAAGATAATATATGGGATGACACCTGTGGGGTCTATGACTTTAACCTTTACAAAAAGGTCAAAAGGGAGAAGGTGTACAATGTCATGAAAAGATTTAAAGCAACTGAAAGTCAAAAGATTTAAAGTAATTGAAAGTCACTTCTGTGTTCTGAATTCATTGCTCACCAGTGGCAGGCATGAAATATATTGTTTGTGACTTTGAGTGTTGTCAGGGAGCAAGCACAAGTTTCTCACAGGCACGGAAGGGGGCATTGCTGTATGTTGTCTATCTGGTATCTGTCTACATGGTTCTGTACATGTAATACATGTATTGGGAGAAAATGGCAATCACACTAGCACCATTAGATGGCTACTGGTGGACATAGAGTATTCCACCTTCTCTATTAAATGGTTGATGTATAAAGCATATAGCAAGAGGAATATTTAGTATACATTACAGGGGGCTGAAAAGAGGGTCATAATTTTTAGGGGAATGGCTTTGTTTTCAACAACACTCCAACACAGCTTTTTTCCCTCAGTGATCTATATTTTATTGTGCAAGGGACTTGCACAACTTGCGCATGAAGTTCTGTACAATTGCATTTGCTTACAGAAGGCTACCTCAAGAGTCACATTTCTACTGAATTTAGGATTAGGGAATATAAATGGGATGACAAAATGACTAGTGCTTCCTTGAATCCACTTGTGGTTGAGAAGAATAGTTACTGATCCCCTTGAATGTGAAATATGATTTGTGAGACAATGGAACAAATGCTACACATCTGCATTTCGCCCCAAAACTAAATCATACTATTAAAGAGTAATATGTAAATCAGTCTATTGTGATACAGTTTAATGAACTATCACCAGCTCAGATATTGATATGTGGAATGTAATTGTCAAGATGCCCTTGACTTTACTGTTCTTGTTGGAAACATTTGTTTTGATTTAAATTCTTTCACACGTTATTCCATTATTATTTCTTTTATCTCAGGTTAGAATTTCAAAAAAGGTCTCAGAAGGATAAGTCTTCCAACAACAGAAATGAGAAAGAATCAAAAAATTGCTTTTCTTCCATTAAGATGGAATTAAGATGGATATCAACATTTCCAGTGCACCAGCCCTATTTCATACATGGGAGAAAACTGGCACATCTAATCCCACACACACTTTTTCCATGGTGTTCTTCCACAATTCCTGTTTCTTCATACCTCTAGTTGCATGCTCTTAAACATTGGGCAGCACTATGACATTATATCTTGCTCATAAATAAGGTATTTATGTGTTTATCTTGAAGAATTTCCATAATTTCTGACTTGGACTTCCTTTCTGGCTTTGTTGTTGTTGTGTGTTTGTGATTAGCTGCAAGTATTCACAGTGCCAGAAGTATCAATAATAAAGCTGGAGAGTTATAGGGAAAACTTATCTCCTGTCCTTTTATTTCTCCCCGCATCTTTCTGTCACAGAAAAGAGATACCTGGCCTACAGAGATGAAGACTTAATCTTGAGAGTGCAGATACTAGGCAATGTTACATGATGCTGGCATGAAAGCATTTTGAAGTTAGCATGTCTTCAATTAGAAGCAGACTAAATAAATGTGCAGCTATACATTTGAGGATAATTGTTGGAAAAGGTGACATTAGTTTCTTTGAATTCAAACAAGAGGCAATGGATGGAAAGGTAAATTTGCTCCTCACTTGGGATTAATAAGCAGTTCTACAAAAAGACCACAGCATTGCCAACTCTCGTCCATTAATGAGAGTTGGCAGAGCAATGCTTTGGAGGCATGAATACCTAGAAACCATCTCAGTGTCCCATGCCAATCTTTTCCTTGTTTTGTCTCCCAATTAGAGAATTATATTCTATTCACAGTTCTATATAAAGAATTATATTCTATTCTACAGGTGAAACTTGAAAAATTAGAATATTGTGCAAAAGTTCATTTATTTCAGTAATGCAGCTTAAAAGGTGAACCTAATATATGAGATAGACTCATTACATACAAAGCAAGATAGTTCAAGCCATGATGTGTCTTAATTGAGATAATTATGGCTTACAGCACATGAAAACCCCAAATCCACAATCTCAGAAAATTAGAATATTGTGTAAAGGTTCAATATTCTAGGCTCAAAGTGTTCCATCTAATCAGCTAATTAAGCCATAACACCTGCAAAGGGTTCCTGAGCCTTTAAATGGTCTCTCAGTCTGGTTCAGTAGGAATCACAATCATGGGAAAGACCACTGACTTGACAGTTGTGCAGAAAACCATCATTGACACCCTCCATAAGAAGGGAAAGCCTCAAAAGGTAATTGCAAAAGAAGTTGGATGTTCCCAAAGTGCTGTATCAAAGCACATTAATAGAAAGTTATGTGGAAGGGAAAAGTGTGGAAGAAAAAGCTGCACAAGCAGCAGGGATGACCACAGCCTGGAGAGGATTGTCAGGAAAAGGCCATTCAAAAGTGTTGGGGAGTCTGGAGTCAGTGCATCAAGAGCCACCACACAGAGATGGATCCTGGACATGGGCTTCAAATGTCGTATTCCTCTTGTCAAGCCTGTTGAGGTAATTCCCTGTTAGGAGAATGAGTGCACACAGGGAGACGTAGTGAGAGTAATGTTGAATAACACACACACAGCACACAGCTACACTGTATAGTAAAATGTAGGTTTTACTTCCAGTAAACCGTTAAGCAAAGTCCAACAAACAGTCCAAGTCATACACAGTTATAGCAGTCAGTTTTCAGTCCAGGGATAATCCAAATATCAAAGTCCAGTATCAAAAACAGTTCAGTAATAGACTCACATCAATCCAAGAATAATGATGATCAGCAACAGTCAATAGGGAAATGCAGGAATGGCAACACTCTGGGAAACCAGGTTTCTGGATCCATCTTATGGCTATTTGAGGAACCACACCCAGTTGCAATTTTAGCATTCCCTTATAGAGACAGTATTAAAATGTCTATCCTGGTTTATATATTTCCAACCCAACTGTTAGGTGATTTACATTCCTAACAAAGCCGCTCCTGAACAGCAAACAACATCAGAAGCGTCTTACCTGGGCTAAAGAAAAACAGAACTGGTCTGTTGCTCAGTGGTCCAAAGTCTCCTCTTTTCTGATGAGAGCAACTTTTTCTTCTCATTTGGAAACCAAGGACCCAGAGTCTGGAGGAAGAATGGAGAGGCACACACTGCAAGATGCTTGAAGTCCAGTGTGAAGTTTCCACAGTCTGTCTTGATTTGGGGAGCCATGTCATTTGCTGGTGTTGATCCACTATGCTTCATTAAGTCCAGGGTCAATACAACCATCTACCAGGAGATTTTGGAGCACTTCATGCTTCCTTCCACAGATGAGCTTTATGGGGATGCTGACTTCATTTTCCAGCAGGACTTGTCATCTGCCCACACTGCCAAAAACACCAAAACCTGGTTCAGTGACCATGGGATTACTGTGCTTGATTGGCCAATAAACTCGCCTGACCTGAACCCCATACAGAATCTATGGAGCATTGCCAAGAAAAAGATGAGAAACATGAGACCGAATAATGCAGAAGAGCTGAAGGCCACTATTGAAGCATCCTGGTCTTCCGTAACACCTCAGCAGTGCCAAAGGCTGATAGCTTCCATGCCACACTGCATTGAGGCAGTAATTGCTGCAAAAGGGCTCCAAACCAAGTACTGAGTACATATGCATGCTTATACTTTTCAGAGGTCTGATATTATTCTATGTACAATCCTTGTTTTATTGATTGCATGTAATATTCTAATTTTCTGAGATTGTGGATTTGGGGTTTTCATGAGCTGTAAGCCTTAATCATCTCAATTATGACAAATCACAGCTTGAACTATCTTGCTTTGTATGTAATGAGTCTATCTCATATATTAGTTTCACCTTTTAAGTTGCATTACTGAAATAAATGAACTTTTTCACAATATTATAATTTTTTGAGTTTCACCTGTATTAGCATTTGATTTTTGTCATCACATACAGTGAATTGCAGACAAAGCAACGCATTTGAGTTAAAAATTTCAAAGCACAATACCAATAACTCTTTCAACTGATGTCATCTTATGGTCTGCAGGGCATCACATTGTAATAATCAAAAAAATCCTGTAAGAAAGAAATTGACTTGGCTGCCTGTGTGAAACCATGGTTCAAACATGCTCATAGCCAGAGGTTCATTTATTTTTCTGTAACCTGTAGGGGTAGCTTGGCATGGGCTAACAGAAAGATACAGATGCTATTGTACTCTTTTGCATAGTAAATACCAACTGGTGAAATTACAGATTATTCCAGTCAAATAGAACTGGAGATCTGTATACAAAATAAGCAATGACTGCTTCATGGACTCGTGGTCCTAAATTGCTTTTCACTAGGTCGCAGAAAAATCCGACATCAATATTTTATCTGTGCCTGCTCAAAAATAAAATTTGACAAGTAGAATCCAATGTCACAGTTCCGGAGAACTCTCTGGAGAAGATTTTGAAGTGGCAGAGGAGACAATACACATTAAATTTCCTCATTTCTTCTCTGTGAGGAGAGCCAGTTCTGTTCACAGAAATACAGCACTGGATTCCATTGATTGAAATCCATGGGATTTACTTCCAGGCAGGGGACTGCTTTAGAAAAGATCATTCAGCATGATTTTTATTATGATTTTACAGAGAGAGGGGAGGGGGAGGGAGGGAGGGAGAGAGAGAGAGAGAGAGAGAGAGCCCACATTCTGGCCTTGCAATTCTCAATCATTTGTAGAAATTGGACATCATAGTAAATTTCAACTGATCCTTCTCCCCTCCCTCCTACAGCTCCCAATCTCCCAGTTTGATATTTCCCTATTTTTGCAACTGAAATATATCACAAGCATTTGATATTTAAGAACCAATCCCCAAGAAATTTCACTGGGCTTATCTAAATTCTTCGTGTTCTCCAGAAAATAAGTACAAGTTTCAATCAAGGAGCAAATATCTGAAACTTTACTATTTATTTTTATGTAAAGTTTTCCATAATAACTGGAGAATTTCCAGGGGGTGCATCAATATATCTCAAATAAGTTTTTATAATAACTTTAATAAATATGAAATGGGATTGAAGTAGAGGCTTTTGAACTGTCCCATTGCCAATGAAGTTTCCTAAGTTGTGTTTTCATGAATATTTTATAACCAGATTCAGAATAAAAAATAATTTATACATTTCTTGGCCAATCACTAGTTCATAAACAATATGTGAAGAAAGGAAAAAATATTGTAAAAACAAGGTGTGTTGTTAAATTGAACATTATTACTTTGGTGTAATTCACATTTAACAGGCCACAAAGACCTGCTTTAGGAGCAAGACACAAAGGTTTGCCCCTTCCCCAGAGATTATTAGCCAATAGAAATTCAATTTCTATGCTTGCAATTATAGTACATAGTGTTTTAAATAAGAGGTAGGAATTACCATGACGCTATGTTTCCATCATTCTGCTAGAGATTTATCTGTCCATTGAAAAAGAGAGCAGTAGAATGGAACACCCTGCAAGTATATTCATTCTCAGAGATTATTTCATATTTGCCAATTCTTGTTAGAGATTCAGAACAGTACACAACATTCTGGAGGACATACAGTTCCCTAGATGCTGCTGTTAGGAAAGCAATAGCTGTAAATGGACATTTGCCTCCTAAAAATATATATATTTTCTCTCATTAGATATATCTAATCAAGATCATGAAAGATTGGACAAAGTTATCTCAAACCCTCTGAGATAGGCATAAATCCTCAGTTTAATACTAGAAGTCTGTGCTCATCTGTCTTGAACTTTATTGTCAACATTCTTATGTCATGAATAACTACACTTTTATATATTAAAAAAACAGCTATGATCAACTTGTGTCTCAGAGGTAATTCAGAACAGCCTATTGCCTTTCTCCTAAACAACAGATTGTGAACTAAAATATGAAGCTGCTTCCCAATGGAGGCCTATGAAAATATTAATGTAGGCTGATAATTAAACTACAAGGTGACTTTAATCTGTCTCTCAGCAGTACTGGGAATTCTACTAGAAGTTTGTTGATGGTCGGCACATGATGCACCTGGCATCTTTATCTCCATAGTTGTGAAAGAAAACTCTAAGAGTGTTGACGGGAAAGAACTCTGCTTAAAGTCTGGAGTGCTTCTGCTAATCAAATCAGTACAGTTTTGACCCCACTGGACAAAGAATAATGCTTGGCATGAAGCATCATCCTTATCCCTATCAAGATCTGATGGAAGCTTCATTGCGTATTTTTGTATGTTCGTATATACCTGCATGTATACCATACATGGAGGGAGGGGAAAGGAAAGGAAAGGAAAGGAAAGGAAAGGAAAGGAAAGGAAAGGAAAGGAAAGGAAAGGAAAGGAGTGGAGAGGAGAGGAGAGGAGAGGAGAGGAGAGGAGAGGAGGGATATAGAGTGTTTATATAAGCCAGTAGGGGACTATTTAACTAAGCTTATGGACAGATTAAATCTACCTGTCATCTCTTGAAAAGCAACAACAAAAACTCAAAACCTAATTGTTGATTTGGAGCAAAATTTGGAACATTTGTACTGAAAGGAGAAACCCTGCCAAATTTCAGACAGGTAGGTGCAAGGTTGGGGGTGCAGAAGGATATTTATAGATTTGGAACTAAGAAATATTGTTTAGTAGACAATATTATGGAAATTGTAGATGCCCTTTAGCAAGACACCTTCCTAAAATCAGAAAAATAAATATTGGGAGATAGATTATTTTCATTTCATGGAACCACACAATTAGCCTAAGGCTTCCCAACTTATTGTCCAGTTTCTGAAATTTATTTCTAGTTGATTGGTTTATTCGTCTGCGTCCAGTTCAATTTACTAGCTTCTCAAAATGCATACCAAATATGATAGGTGTCACGGTTCCGGCGATTGCCCTAATTAAATCATGAGCCTCAAGCCAAGCTTCCAAAGAATCCAAAATATTTATTAGGAGCAACATATTAGGATTATCCCAGTTGAAGCCAACTCTGACATACATGATTTACAGTCAAGTTACCTGTTTCCCCTCTCCCCCCGGGTATGTCACCAATCAGATTCTCCAATGAAGCACATTCACAGGCTGGGCATCATCAATTGCATTCTCCAATGAAGGATTTTTGCGGGCAAAAGATCTGGTAGCCTAGCTACAATCTTTGTAAGATATGCGTGGAATGTACTTCTGGGTTCTCCCCAATCCCAACCCCCGCTTATGTCAACTCAAAAACAGGCATAGGAATTCTTTACGAATTGACACTAGGTTTTGTCTCTTTCCTTAGTTCAGACATAGGAAACCTGTGGCCATCCAAATATAGCTACATTCCAACTTTTCCTGGTTTCCTAATATTTATGGTATAGGTATTATATAGTCTTATAAAGTTTTTTTTAAAAAAATCCTGTTCTTTTTCTTTATTTCAGCAGCATACAATCTGAGAGTACAAAGGCAGGTAACCAGGCACTCCAGAATGAGCAGTATGAAATTTTAATCAAGTTACTCAAGTTTGACCTGCTAAACTGGGGTTAACATTAATTTTTGCATGTTTAGAATCTGCTACTATCACCTAATCAGTTTGAACTGGAAGCTATGAACACATGCTGTGGTAGTATTATGATATTACACATCAGAGAAAGTCCAGAACTGGCATGCTTTTGTATCTTCTTCTTCCTAGCATACTCCCGCAGGTGCGGGGTCCACTTTTCAGATCATTGGCCACAACTTTGCTCAGTCAGCTCCATCTCCATGGTGCAGGCCAGTGGTGGAATTCATTTTTTTTTTACTATTGGTTCTGTGGGTGTGACTTGGTGGGCATGGCAGGGGAAGGTTACTGCAAAATCCCATTCCCTCCCCACCCTACTAACCTGCTTTCCAGCTCCATTCTGCTGTGCAGGGCAACAAAAGAAGACTCAGCTGATCAGCTGGGACTCGGGAGGCAGAGAATAGATGGGGCCAGTCAGAGGTGGTATTTGCCAGTTCTTTGAACTACTCAAAATTTTTGCTACCGGTTCTCCAGAACTGGTTAGAACCTGCTGAATACCACCTCTGGTGCAGGCCTGTGGCTTGCATATTTTTGTTGACTGGCATGCTTTTGTATACCATAAAATATAAATGGTGGTCACTATTATTGTGTTCCTAGATCAAAACTGTCCAAATGCTGTATGACTACCTAGAGAATTGGAATTAGAATTGGAATTTAAAATTAAAGCTTTGCAAACAGAATAATTTAATTTTTCAGTTCCATTCACATTTTGGTATCTCTGTTTCTTTGGAATAAAATATATGAAAATGAAGAAAAATGCTGCAAGGTATATAGCATGCAAATATGCTGGCCTCTCCAGAGAGTTCAGCTTTCATCTAAGTTACATTGAGTTAAAATTTGTAACTTCACGGACAACTTCTTGCCTTTTAATATTTTGTACACGTTAAATTTGGCTTTCAGAACATAGAAAATTTCAGAGTTTCTAAATGTAGCACCATTTTGAGTGTGTATGTATGAGTATGTGTAAGAAAGAGAGAGAGATGACAAAGATTCTATGACTATCCTTGGGTGTTCTGATGGAATATGCTGATAAGATGCTTACTCTATTAAAGCTATAGCGATTCAAATTTTCATGCATCATTTGACAGAGAAAATGAGAATTTGTAGAAGTAATTGCTAATGTAAAGTATATTAGTCTGCAGTGCAGTGAGACAGGTGAGAAAATGAAGTTTACATGCTGATGCCACAGGGAAGAATAGGAAGACACAAAAAGAGCTTTCTCAGATGTACAAATTTGTAATAGAAAAACCGTCTCTGACTTGAATTATGAGTAGGAATGTTGATTCCACTCCTTCCTTCACAAAATTTCTGATTTTGTTTTGTTCCTGATAAAATTTTGATTGGTATGTGAAGCCATACCAAGAATGGAAGGTGGGGGTGGGTGGGGGGGAATTAGGTCATAAAGAAACTGAATCTCTTCTGAGTGATTTGTCCAAATTCATCATTACTTATTTACTATGTCAAAAAAGAAAGCAATTCACTGGAGAAGGCCCAGTGTTGAATACCATTCTATAATCTACACATACTTATCCACTCCAGCAGTTTTCTTGACTATGCTTTGTTCAATTGTTTTCCTTTCTTCAATCTTATACAATTGCATCTTTTCAACTCTTTAATCATGTTGAAATCATGTAATCAAAACACTTCAGAGCTAGAAGAAATTATTCTGCAAGTATCTACAAATATATTTCTAAATAATAGATTTTCTGCCTCATCCAACCATGCATGTTCAATTAATTCTTGACTATCTAGCTTTCTGATTTATATGTTAAATAAAACATTTAATTCAGAAATGGGGAAACTGTGACAATTAGATGATGCTGGATTATAACTTTGCATCTATATAGGGGTATCACTTGTCACTGATGCATAAGATTGTTGAATTCATGGTGGCATTTTTTTTTTGGTTAGGTTTACTCAACCAGATTTATTGTTAGGCTCAAGGTTGATTCAGCCTTCCATACTTTCAAGATCAATAAAATAAGGACCCAGATTGTTGGAGAAAACATGCTGACTCTGTAAACCAGGGGTCTCCAACCTTGGCAACTTTAAGCCTGGCAGATTTCATCTCCCAGGATTCCCTAGCCAGCTGCTGGCTGGGGAATTCTGGGAGTTGAAGTCCACCAGGCTTAAAGTTGCCAAGGTTGGAGATCCCTGCTGTAAACCACTTAAAGAGAACTATAAAGTACTGTGAAGTCTAAGTACTGTTGCTTTTGCTATACTGACCAGTCATGAGATGAGTTCACTTTGGGGAAGGACTGTCAAACTCCCAACCAATGGGCCAGATGTGTCACATGCTGGCCACGCCCAATTTAGCAAAGGGGGGAAAAAGTCCCAATATGTCATGTGACACCACTGTGACGATGTGAGTTTGACACCCCTACTCTAGGGCCTTCATTTGGATAATTGAGCCATTGTCTAAAGAAGAGTTATGCCTGTATTATATTACAACTTTACAACTGGATGCCCGTATTATATATTGTCAGATAAGAAACTTGGAATTCCACTTTTAGTTTACATTCTTTGTTAACAGCATACCATAATTCTGCAGTAAATATGGCTTGTTGCAGTCAAACCATAACTGATTCTGATGCTGTAGCTTCATTTAAAAGAGTACTTCTTACCCAATATTTATAGAATAAATTTTAAAATTATCAGACAGAGCTCACAAACAGTACATACAGCCTCCTCTGTCATCATCTCACTGGAAGTTCCCCAATTATAACTTTATGATTCCTAACTGCTGGCTTCACTGGCACAGGTTGACAGGAACTCGAATTAAGTGGCATGTGGCAGAATAAAAGCATCCCACCTCTTTAGTTTAAGCTGGGAAAGTTGCCTTACAAGCCATCCTAAATTTGAGGAGGAGATGAAATGGCTACAGTACTTTGAAGGCACATATACTTTCCTTTAACTACATGAACAAGGAGTACCTCAAAATAAGTTTTGCAATCATTCATGGAAGTACAATGCATACAGAACAATAAAACATATAAAAGTTGTTATGAAACACTACAAAACTTTGTACAAAATCAGTGTATCAGGATGTAGAATATATATATAAAACAAATAAAAGTGTATGGTTTCTGTGCTTTTTTCTAAGTTTATAACTGCTGCCCAAAAGCGGCATGAACCAATTATAGAGTCTAATTTGAAAGTGAACACGTCTGTAATTGCTTGCCCTCTTCAAAAGTTTAGGGATGGAGAAGAAAATAGTCTTACTGAAATACAGAAGAATATTGAACACTCATCAAAATGCATACAAAACACCTGAATATAAAATGCTGATGGTTTGAAACCAAAGACTGCTAAGAGGTAAAATGATCTGTTGCACATTCAGTTGTGAAAATGGCTTCCAGTGACAAAATATATTACAAGCATTAAAACTCTTGAGCTTTGAGGCACATCATCATAGCAGGCAATCAGAATTTGTATTTGGTTTCTACAGCTCTTCATTGCATCTGTAACTTGATGGCACTCATAAGCAATAACCTGAATTGCCTTTCAGAAAAGTCATTTTTCCTTATTTACAAAACTGGGAAATAAATAATTTTAGTCACCACTAATGTCATAATGAAATAAGGTAAGCATGGCAAATATATATCATGATGCAAAATATTGCTAGAACTTAAACCTGAAAATATGAATATTCAGTACCTCAAGATTTGTTCCATAAAAGTTCACTTTAATAATATTTTTCTTCCTGAAAGACTTTTTCTTTTCTCTTGAAGAATGGTGTATTTCAAATAGAAGGTTATTCAAGGATAAGCCAAAAGAATTAAAGAAAAGTTTCATGGAAATTCTAAACATTCCATGGATCCATTCAAAGGGGTGGGGGGTTGTTTTGTTTTTGTTTTTTTGGAAATTGCTGGTACTGACCTTAAGGAACAATTCATTTGAAACAGGTGAGTTGACAGTCAACCTATACTGACATTTCATTTTATTTGCACTTGGAAATTCTATTGGGAATTAAGAAAAATGAAGAAAACTTAACACATTTATGTATTAAAGATTAATGTATGACACCTGAGATAAAGTTTCTCTGGATTTAACCTAAAATAAAGTCTCAAAGTGAATTGCTGAGTTTCTAGTTGGAAAAACTAGGCTAAAAATTAACTAATTAGTTATAAATTTTTTGGAAAAATTAATCTTTCATTTAAAATAATCCTAGTTATGCCCACTATTCAAATGATCTTATGGTAACCTCATTTCATAAAAGCAAGATAAATCCAAGGTAAAGCAATGGAATGTGGTACTTTAGGAGAGAATGGATGCAAACTGGATACAGTTGAGTAGCCACTATAAAGTGTTGTGATTGGAAGGATCGGTCCTGTTAGGAATTTTGAATCTGATGACTGTTAGATCGTGGATTGA
>NW_020769329.1:329312-361490 GCF_900518735.1 Pseudonaja textilis | reverse complement strand
TTTGAATTTCCAAGAGGAGACATAACAATAAAGTATATTGAAGTGATATGATTAAGTAGAGAGTGTGAATAAAAATTGAGTCACAAAACAAATATATGTGGAAGAATGGAGGGGGAATGTAAAGTGTTCTAAAAACATGGATATCATAACTGAGAAGGACATCTCCCAGATCTCCTGCATCTTCCCATAATGCATTTCTTTCCAATGTAGGATCTGAAGATTCCCTCTTTTCACTTCCCAGATCTTAATATTTAGACAGATACCATATATATTAGTTGAGATTTGGAATTCTAAATGTTTAATTCCACAGAAATAATAAATTAAATTAGAAATCCAGCCATTATTATGTGGGCTACTACTTGTGTAAAAAAGTAAAGGTTCCCCTCGCACATATGTGATAGTCATTTCCAGCTCTAGGGGGCTGTGCTCATTTCTATTACAAAGCCAAAGAGCCAGCGCTGTCCAAAGACATCTCTGGGGTCATATGGCTGGCATGACTAAACGGCAAAGGTGCAAGGAATGCTGTTACCTTCCCACCAAAGCGGTCCCTATTTTTCTACTTGCACTTTTACATGCTTTTGAACTGCTAGGTTGGCAACTACTTGTGAAGTAGTGTACTACTTTTATGGGGTTAAGTAGACTTCAAAAACTCTTTTTAACCCATTTTCCCAAAGCTGACTGACATGTTTCTAGGATAGACAACTTTAGAATCACCATAGCCTTTGCTGAAGCTGCAAAACCTGGAAGACTTTTAGCATGTGGCAAAGGCAATCCAGCCAAGTGCCTGCAAGACTGCTCAATTTGATAGAAGTCTTTCAGTTGACCTCTCCAGCACATGCTCCCGCAAATCTTCACACTACTCAGCCTGCAAATTTCCTCTGCATGCTGAATGTAATGTACATTTTAAGAATTTGACTGGTGTTTCTCCTAATACTGTTATCCACCCAATTTTTAATAGAGGTCCCTCATTCTCTCTTTTCTCCCAGCAGGATATATAGATACAACTTCCACAGATATTTATTCAGTAACAATGTAATCTAGCATGGCTAACTAGAAACAATACACAGACACAGACATACAAATACAAAAACAAAATGCACTATGAGATAAGATAGAATTACATTTTATTTCATTGTTGCTTTTATATTATCCATCTATAATGATACTAGAATAAAAATATATTTGTATGCAAAATAATTTGTGTATACACACACACACACACACACACACACACACACACAGAGGGTATAAACTATATATGCTATATAGATGCCATATAGATATAGATATATACAATTAGATAATTATCATCATCCTTTGAGACAGAGTACAAAACCAATAACATTTTTCAGGCTTGTAAATAGTGCTGCTGTGGTTCTTGGTACCTTGTAAAATAAATACAAATCAGATCTTCTGTTTCCAGTCAGAAGATTACAGACTAAGTCAAAAGAGATCTAAGGCAGTGAATAATTTTGCCAATTCGAACATATCATATCTTGAGTTAGGGACTTTTGATCCAAATAGACAAGAAATGTTGTCACTGACAATACCTCTCTCGGGTGTCTAGCAAATTCCTATTACCTACTGCCAAATCCCTTAGCTGGAGATATAACTGCGATCTTTCCTACATTCATCATCACTGGCTGTTTTGTGTCTTTTCCTTAAATAAGATTCAGAAGCTGAATAAGAGGTAGAATGCTATTTGCATAATCTGTAACTTTTGAGTTCTATTATGGTATAGAAAAGGAGCAGAGTTCATCACAGTGAATTCATATGCCATATCCAGGGGTGGGATTCAGTTTTTTTTAACAACCGGTTCTGTGGGTGTGGATTAGTTGGTGGGTGTGGCTTGGTGGTCATGTGACTGGGGGGACATGGCCAACTCGACATCACTCATGTCAAGGGGTGCTTCTCCTCACCTGGCCTCTCATGACAGTGGGGATGCTGCAATGGTCATAAGTGTGAAAATGGTCATAAGTTACTTTTTTCAGTGCCATTGTAACTTTGAATGGTCTCTAAATGAACTGTGGTAAGTCAAGGATTACCTGTACAAAAATACAAAAAGCTTCTTCACTTGCAAAAAGCTTCCCTAAATACCAATCATTAGATTAAAAAGACCTGCAAGCCGGAGTTACAAATCAGGCAGGGTGCCAGAGCACGTTGAGGAATGAAAATAGTTAAAATGCAGTGATAACTATCAAGCAGCCCACTCTTGCTCATAAAGTGAAATCCTTTAGTAGAGAGGTCATTTAAGCTTCTCAGAAAAAGCACACCCAGGAAAAGTAATCCTTAGATCCATTTGCACCACTTTAAAATACCACCTGGTATCACTCATCTCACAAGATATCCTAAGGAAATCATCCAGATTTAAGGAAAGGTCACATGCCCCCCCCCACCAAAAGGCAGTTTAAAAAATAGTGCCAAGCTTGCATCCTGCCTCTTGAAAGTATACCCCAAAAGGACAGTGACAGGTAGTACTAAAGCAGTAAGGAAGACCCCCTCCCCAGATAGAAAAAGAAACCAAGAAAAAATTCAAGCACAATACAAATAATTAAATCACATCAGTAGCTGTTGCTTTTTGAAGCCGAATAGGGAAAATTATCCCATCAATAAACACAAGATTAAATGTCACCAAGCACAGAATTAACCTTCACCAAAAACCAGTTTTAGACCAAAACTCAGAAAGGGTATGTAAACTCATGTTTGAATGTTAATCTTTCTAGCTATCCAAGAAGCCTTGCTGAATGTCACTCATCTTGGTTCCCTATCACTAGTTTTGCTTCATTATTCAATTATTTCTTCAAAGTGCTGATTGTCCAGGGAAGTATTTCCTCCCAACAGCAGTGTAAAAATCCCTTCCCCTTTAAGAAAGGCAAGCCTCAAGAAGCTCCGGAGACAAGAAGTCTAGGCATTCTGGCAAGAATGTAATAAGGGTGGAAAAAAATAAAAGGAGATTGCTTCTAACTACCAGTTCTCCAAACTGCGTAGAAAGTTAACAAGGGGTTCTATAGAACCGGATAGAATCCCACCCCTGGCCATATCTATCTGTGTGACACAAACATACACCCACATACCAAAATTTAACTGCTGCAGATTGTTGAACTATTATGATTAATCCAGCTCATGTTTATAATCTGAAGCCTAGCTAATTACAGATAATGTTCTTGTATTAATAATGCAGGGGAAGCTGTTTCTTATAATTCTACAAGTTTATTTGTGCTTTTTTTTTACTGGCCTCTAACAAGTTTTACCATACCTCAACAACTAAAGGAGTGTTTTCTCCTTGTCTTCACTTACCATCCACCTACCCTCCTTTTTGTTATCCTTATCTTTCTCTTCAGCCGTCCTACTTCACACTTCTTGTTCTTTTTGCCTTTAGCTGATCTTTTCTTCCTGGCTTTTCTTTCAAGCATCTTCTCCTATCGAGTTCCCCTTTTTTATATCTAATAATTTTATTAGAGTTTCCAAAATTGTATTTTGTATTTACAAATACAAAAATAGTGTCACTAATGCAAACTGAGGAAAGTACCAGAAGAAAAGAAAAAAAAAGAAGTGCAATGAGATAGAAAAAAGAAAACGAAAAAGTAAGAGGAAGATCCTCCCCCCCGCAAATATAAACAGCTTCAGTAACTTAACAACTTCTCTAATATTTTTAATAAAAATATCTTCCCTTATCTCATCTCATATTAATAATCAAATTATAAAAACTCATCAGTGTTTTAATCAACAAAATCAACAAAACTCAATTAAGAACTAACAGAAATAGAAACATACCTCATATATTTTAACCTTAGTCAAATAAATTAATTTTGTATTCCAACTTATCTCTTTCTCTAAGAAATAATGCAAAAAAAAAAAATCTTTAAAGCCTCATCATTCAGTCCTGGTCAAAAAGAAATTCCATTAATAACAACCAGAAACCCAGCACATATATTTTAAACTCTGGTCAAATAAGTTCACTTTTTATTTCTTTCACCATAATGGATGCATATTTGAAATTGCTTGATGTCTTCATTACTAAAGAAGATGCACAAAAAATAAATCAAAAGAATTATTTGGAAAACCTTCTAATTCTGTGTCTACAAAAGTAAACTATTGAAGTTATTCCTGAAAGGAGACAAAGAGAAAAGGTTAAGAAGTCATTTTGTGGGACATTATTTGATGGGACTAATGGTCAAGGCTGTTAAAAGTAAACCTCCTATTTAGCTTGTCCTATTTAGCTTGTCCTATTTAGCTTGTCCTATTTATCTTATCCCATTTAGCTTCTTTAGAGCCATGGTGGAACGAAGGTTAGAATGTAGAACTGCAGGCCACTATTTCTTCTGATTGCTGGCTGCTAGCACTCTGGCAGTTCGATTCCCACTGGCTCAAGGTTGACTCAGACTTCCGTCCTTCTGAGGTCAGTAAAATGAGGACCTAGATTGTTGGAGTCAATATGCTGATTCTGTAAACTGCTTAGAGAGGGCTGTAAAGCACTGTGGAGTGGTATATAAGTCTAAGTGCTATTGCTACTGCTTTTCTCAATCTGCTCAGTTACTGTTATGGTATATGGGAATGATGTTGGGAGATAGAAGAAAGAGCAGTTATCATACAAAAGGGAATGGGAAGCATTTCAGAAGGGACCTGCCCTTTTTGGAAAGTAAAAGTCAAACAGGGGAGACATGCTTTCTGTTCCGGACTAGCAGGCTCGAAAGCCTGCAACTCTGATTGGCCCGCTGATAGTGGATCGTGATTGGTTACCTCAGACTCATCCGATTGGCTAGTAAACGGGCTGCCGTGATTGGTCTAGCCAAGCGCGGCAAACTCAAATCACCGTCATTGGCTGCCTAGCCATAGCCAGCCCTATATAAGGGGCTGCTGCGGCTGGGATATTTCGCTCAGATCTGAAGTCACTAATAAAGAGCTGTTGTTGCTATCTGAGTCTTGTCTCCATCCTTGAACCTATCCTCCCAGATCTAATACTTTCAGACTTGCAAGATTACATTACTGCGACATTAAAATAAAGGCTTGTGCTTCTGTCCGGACTACTTCAAGAGGCTGACAATTGCAACATTTCTTGTAAAACATCTGTGAAACATTTTCTTCTTTTCTTCCCATATCCATATTTTGTAGTTCCTTTTCCAAGGGAATCAAATTTCACATACTCTTGGTAGACAAGGAAGGACAAGCATTTTGGAATTCTGGCCATTTATATGGAAAAGGGAAGGACTCTAAGCCTGCAGATCTCTGGCTTTCCTTGAATACAGTTAACTTTCTTGATTAGCCATGAAATATTCATTCTACAGATTATAAGAAAATCTGACTTTTCAAAACATAGATCAGAACATTCTGAAACTCATTCATTTCTGTGGTGTTTCCAGCAGATAATTGCCTCTCTTAAGCACAAGATATTTATGGCTTTAGAGAGAACTGAAAAACTATCAGAAGGATTCCTGGCTAATCTTAATAGATGAATCTTTCACTAAGAACAGAAGCCACTTAAAACAACAGCATGTATTCCCTATTAAAAATATTCAATAAAGTATGCCAATATGTCTTTCCATTTGGTCCTGCAAATGTCTGCTCATAATTGGAATTGAGTGCAAAATGAATTATTTAACCTTATAAAAGCTCTTTCTATTATGAAATCCTGCAATAGCCAAAAGGTTTGTTTTGCCTGCTCATACAGAGAGACCTTTAGCGAAAGAGTGATAGTGATGTGGAGCATATCAACTCAAATCTCTCTCTCTCTCTCTCTTTCTCTCTCTCTCTCTCTCTCTCACACACACACACACACAGGGAGGGAGGGAGGGAGGGAAGGAAAGCATTCAGATGATAAAAAGGGGGATGCCTAAATACCTTCTTATTAAACAAGTGGGTCACTATCTCAGTGGCTGCCATTAAAATTGCTTTGGGAAGGGAACTTTAATGCAATTTACTTGAAATGGATTAAATATAATTGTATGTTTAATGAAGCAGTGAAGAGTTTTCAGGCTGATGTTTGCATGTTTACTTCCCATGAATTTAAAGATTTCTCTGTTCTCATTATTTATCATTGGTTAATTTTTTATAAAAGTGCTTCGGAATATATCCATAACTTTGAGGAATCATATTTGATTCTTCAGGAACTTCGGTTGGTGGTAGAGTCTTGTCTTAAATGGTCAAGTCTTGTTCTCATGCACAATCTTAACATGTTTTGATTTTAATTTTTATGGCTTAGTGGATGGATACAAAAAGATTAGATTCTTATTAAGTTGCTTGAATGGCATGGGATAATCTAACACGGCAAGCAGATCCTCAATACAGATGCAACAGAACAACTCAGGCAACAGAAAATTAGTAAATGTTTTAAGGTAAGAAAAACTCACTTTGCCATGTAATGGATTCAGACCTCAGCTGAAGCATTGTAATAGAATAGATTATAGAATATAATTCTTTATTGGCCAAGTGTGATTGAACACACAAGGAATTTGTCTTGGTGCAAATACTCTCTGTATACATAAAAGAGAAGATACATCCATCAAGAGTCAAGAATCATAGTTACAGCACTAATAGTCATAGGGTACAATAAGTAATCAAATCATGCTAGGAAACAGTCAATATAAATCGTAAGGATACAAGCGACAAAGTTACAGTCATACAGTCACAAGTGGGAGGGGATGGGGGATAAGGAGTGATGAGAAGATTAATAGTAATAGTAGTGCAGACTTTGTAATAGTTGAACAGTGTTGAGGGAATTATTTGCTTTTCAGAGTGATGGCTTTCGGGTAAAAACTGTTCTTGTGTCCAGTTGTTCTGGTGCACAGCACTTTATAGTGTCGTTTGGAGAGAAGGAGTTGAAACTGCCAGGATATGAGGGGTCTGTAAATATTTTCACAGCCCTTGTTTTGACTTGTGCAGTATATAGGTCCTCGATTGAAGGCAGGTTGATAGTAATTGTTTTTTCTGCAGTCCCAATTATCCTTTGAAGTCCTGTTGGGTTGCAGAACCAAACCAGACAATTATAGAGATGCAGGTGATAGATTCAATAATTCCTCTGTAGAACTGTATCAACAGCTCCTTGGGCAGTTTAAGCTTTCTGTGTTGGTGCAGAAAGAACATTCTTTGTTGTGTTTTTTTTATGATGTTTTTGATATTAGGTGTCCATTTTAGGTCATGTGATATAGTAGAACCTAGAAATTTGAAGGTCTCTACTGTTGATACTGTGTTGTCAAGTATTGTAAGAGGTAGTAGTATGGGAGGGTTTCTTCTAAAGTCTACCACCATTTCTACGGTTTTGAGTGTGTTCAGTTCCAGATTGTTCAGGTCACACCACGAGGCAAGTTGTACAACCTCTTGTCTGTATGTGGATTCATCATTATCTCAAATGAGACCAATCACTGTTGTATCATCAGCAAACTTCAGTATTTTAACAATGGATCATTTGAGATGCAGTCATTGGTATATAGGGAGAAGAGAAGTGGAGAAAGCACACAGCCTTGGGGGGAGCCCTGTACTAATTGTACAGGTATCGGATGTGTTTCTGCCTAGATTCACCTATTGCTTCCTGTCTGTTAAGAAGCTTATGATCCACTTACAAGTGTGTTCAGGTACCGCTAGTTGGTTTAATGTACTAAGAAGAATGTCTGGAATGATGGTATTGAATGCTGAACTGAAGTCTACAAAGACAACCCTTGCGTAGGTATTTGGAGATTCAAAGTGTTGTAGAATGTAATGCAGAGCCATATTAACAGCATCATCTGTCGATCTATTTGCTCAGTATATAAGAGGAGAAGGCTATAATTACACATGTGGAGATCAGGAGAAATTCTGACCATGGCCATCCTTAGACTGTTTTGTACATAACTGTTACATATTTTGTTACAATAACTTTTATGTTGTTTATATGAATTTCCCTAATGCTACTGAATCTGAACTACTAAACAACAGATATTGAATGCTCTGTGGGGACTGGTTAATGAATGAAGGCAAATATACATGTTCCTGGGATAATGTTGCAGGATCCAATCTGTGTCATTCACCAGGATGTCTTCCAAGCTTTCAGACTCATGCTGGAGCCCATCTTCAGGGAACTTCTTTCTAGCACAGTGAGTGCTTTGGCCTGTTCTGTGTATTGTATTTACAGTATATAGTTGATGGTGTTCAATGACCAGTCATTTTGCAGTGTGCCAAAATGTCTGACTGACTGCACGGTGTTTATTGCTTTTATACAATTTTTACAAGCAGGAAAAGGTAATATGGAAACAGCATTTTTATTGGTGAATCCCCTCACCAATCCTTAAGAATATACAAGTAAGGAAGTGGTGATGTTAGCAGGTGAGATCATGTACCAGCCAGGGACAACATTCTACAATATCCTGGTAATGTGAACTGGGTGAGATCATGCAGGTATTTGAGGCCAATGTAGGTATTTGAGGCACGGCAGTGTGCTGCTCGTGCCCCCTATAGGACTTCTATCTCTACTACATATAGTGCCTGTTGAGTGTGTTTTTTTTTAATTTATTTTTTAATTTTAATTATGAGAATACAACACAATACATCCAACTTAATTTTCTTATACATATATACATTTTACTTCATCATTTGTAATCT
Organism: Pseudonaja textilis; assembly: GCF_900518735.1. The sequence continues at coordinate 352,919 of NW_020769329.1, read as the reverse complement.
CCTTATTTAATATATTAATTACTAATTAATCTAATCATAACTACTAATATTTCTATCTTGTCTTCTGCTATATATCTATTGATTAAATTTATTCCATGTTTTATAATATTTAAACTCTCCTTTGTCTTTTATTTCTAAAGTTAAACTATCTGATTCTGCACATGCCATAATTTTTCTTATTATTTCTGTTTCTGGAGGTATAATTTCATTTTTCCAGTATTGTGCATATATTACTCTACCCGCTGTCAATACATGTACTATTAGGTACATTATTTCCTTCTTAAATTTTTCTGATATTATACCTAGGAGAAAAAATTCCGGCTTAAATGGAATGCACTCTCCCACCATTTGTTCTATCCATGTTTGAATCAGTCTCCAATATTTTTTTTTTTTTGAAGCATTGCAAGTCCACCACATGTGATAAAATGTGCCTGACACATCTTTACACTTCTAACAATTTGGAGCTGTTGTTTTCTTGTGCTGCCAAGCCCTTGCCTCCTAAGTATTTGATAAGCTGGTGGTAAATCAGCATTCCTGTGGACCAACAGTGGGATCCTACCTGTTCCACTACTGGTTCAATGATCACATGTGCAGCTTTCCACACACCAGCTGAGGTCTGCAGTGCCAATCAGCTGAGAGGATAAAGAAGAGAAAAGCAAAGGAGTAGATGGGAGGGCTGATCCTACACTTTTCTCTTCTTCCTCCTTTCAGCTGATCATGGGAGGCTTTTTTCCCTCCTCTCAGCTGATCATCAGTGGCTTTTTTTACTACCAGTTCGGCTGAACTGGTAACATACCACCACTGCTGTGGACTGACAAGGGGCCCATTTCTCAAGCTTCAATCACTTCCCTGGCTGTTTTTGTGCCTGCTTGTCCAACAATCTTAGTAGCTGCAAAAGTGTATGTCCTTGTTCACTGCAGTGTGAGGCTACCATTGAGTTTGGGTCTCATCATCAGACCCCTTGCTTGTGTTCTTGCAATCTGGTGGTCAGCTTCCTCCCCATCTGTCCTACATAGCCATAAGGGCAATCCCTGTTTAAAACTAGCTGTAGAGCTATTTAATGAACATCCTACATAACCCACACTTAATTAGTTTACTCATCAAAGTATCATGGGGTACTTTGTGAAAATGTTCTGGAAATAATGTATTTTAACCTACATGGCATAATAAGTCTCATAAGATCTTTTCCCCCTTGGCAAATCTAGGTCAACTTACAATAATCATTTGAGAGTGTTTCTAACTATGGTGCTTTTCTTTTCCCACAAGCTAATCAAATTAGTAAAGGACATGTCCAATTAACAAATCCAGCACAAAGAAAACTTTTTTAAAAAATATGCAAATGATCTATGTACAGTTCTATGTAAGAACTGGCTCAGTGTGATAACCTGCATTCATCTGGCTCATTGTTCACCTGAGTAAAGGACACCACTGGAGTAAATGATCAGATTAGTGATGTCATTAATAAAGATAGGGCACAGAAAGGCAACATTTGCTAGGATCTGAAATAGTGCAGCATTCCATAAAATCTCTATCATGCAGCTCTCCAAGACAATTCCAGAGACTAGTCATTCATGAACTACCAACATACAGAAATACTTGTAATTACACTTATGCTAATTTTGGTAATGCTGCAAATGAATAACAAATCATTGTGAGGAGTTCTAATTAGAAAAATATACATGGAGGTTGGCATGTGCCAATGTAATTTGCAGAAGAGAGGAGGGGAAGAAGGGAGGGAGGGAAGGAGGGGAAGAGAGAGAGATGGGGCGGGGGAGGGAGGGGGAGAGAGAGAAAGAGAAAGGGAATGCTCTAGTTCTCTAGTTCTATGAAAAAATTTAATTCAAGAATATCAGTGCGATTGGGGGAAAGTTGAGCAGTATCTCTCTTTGTACCTTGCTGACTATTTTACAATTTTCTTTAGGGAAAACAAGTGACATTTTCCCCATCTAATAGCAAAGAATAATTAATTGCAGCATTAGATTTGTCTTATTATTTAATGTACCTTTAAAAAAGGAAAGAAAGTAAAGTGTACATTATATCAGGATAATGTACAACATAATTTTGGTAATTCATTATAAATAGGTTCCTAGGTTCTTCCAAAATTACTCATCCAAATTTTAATTACCAAAAATGAAAGTATCCATAGTATTATATTCACTGAAGGAAGTAAAGATTATAATGTTTTTAAAAATGCTCAGTTTAATTTATACAATGGATGGCTGGTCATGGGCTAAACAAATTACTTTTCCATGTGCATTTGGTCCAGTGAGACTACAGTAATTGAATTTTCCCTAATATGAGTTACTTCCTTGTAGACATGGCACAGAATCTCACAGTCAGATCTACAGAACCCTGAATTTCTGAAACATAACATAATTGTACATAGTATTCCTGTCTCTCCAAAGATGTTAAGGTATTGCAATTTAATAGCTGACCAGATGTGGCTGATGCAATAAGAATGAATCAGCATAACATGGTTATTTCCCTTTAAGATTGGGGATGGGTTCTACCCCTTTAAAAGGTGTTTATATAAAGGCAGCCATTAGTGGGGGAGTGTCATCTCTCCTTATGTCTAGTATTCATTACAGAGTTTTTCAAACAGAATTAAGAAGTTTGCTTACTTGTAAGGTATTTGCCTACCACATATATGTCTGTATATAACTGTTGTATATAAACCACTGTTAAATGTCTAACTTTCTGCGTGCTGTTTTTTGCTTCTGGGTTGTCTCATAATAGTAGTCACACTGCAAATGCTCTGAAAAAAGAGATCCAAGCTCCAAAGTGATCTAAGCTGTCTCCAAAGAGATCCAAGCTGTGACTTCATTTTGTCCTTTGTAGGAAAGGCCATGTGTAGATCATAATGTAGGGAGAGCCACAGTTACTCAACTGTGCAGAAACATGCATGGTATATTTCAGCAAAAAAAAAAAAGGAATTTCCAGGAAAAAAAAAATCTGCCCTTCCTAACTTTGTTTCTTGACTAAAGAACTTTCAAGCAACCATTAAGTGTGATGGCTTAAATCAGTCTGAAATTTAATTTGAGTCACTCATGTTAAGGTGTGTCACAAGTATATGTTATGTTTAGATAGATAGATGATAGATAGATAGATAGATAGATAGATAGATAGATAGATAGATATCGATATCGATATATGTTCAGGTCTTTTCCCATGTAAGATTAAGAGTATCTTGGCGAAGTTTCGGTGAGGTCCCACTCACCATCCTCAGGCTGGTGCTTTCGGCTTCGTGCCAGTGCAAGCAGTGTGTGATCGGAGCTGCCGTCTCTCTATAAACACTATAAATAAGCACAAGACCAAGGATACCACAGCAACCCATTACGCAAGCCATTAAAACACGAGAGACTAATGGAAAAAAGATCACTACAAAACAAACGACCCAGAAAATTACAGCACAAGATCCAGGATATCTCCACAACAAAACTCACAAGGCCGTCACATAGCCCATTATACCAACATCAACTCCATCAACCAATCAAGAGGCAGCAGCGCAGCCAACCAGCCCAGCACACCAGCCCCCACCACCAGTATTTATAGAGAGATGGCAACTCCGATCACACACTACTTGTACTGGCACGAAGCCGAAAGCACCAGCCTGAGGATGGCGAGTGGGACCTCGCTGAAACATCGCCAAGATACTCTTAATCTTACGTGGGAAAAGACCTGAACACACCTAGACCTACATACCCGTACCCGTGAAAATCTACGAATATGTGTGTGTGTAGATAGATAGATAGATAGATAGATAGATAGATAGATAGATAGATAGATAGATAGATAGATATAGATATAGATATAGATATATAGATATAGATATAGATATAGATATAGATATAGATATAGATATAGATATAGATATAGACATTCAATATCGCTTGTAGCAATCCATTAAGATGTAACTTGTAAGTTATGGTCAAAGAGCATGAAATAGGAGAAAGGATAGTTTCACTACCTTTTTATTGGAATTTAAAAGAGTGAAGATGATGATGATCATCCTCATCCTCATATCATCATCCAAAAGTCCCTTTAACTGCAGTCCAAAATTAGTCATAAATTATAATTATCACATTACCATCTCACCTTTCCAATACACGTACATCATCTGCCAGCATTAAAAAAGAATAAAAATAGTTTAAAGAAAAATGTAAAAAGCAAAATAAATATAGAATACTGATATATTTAAAAAAGATAGATGATGATGATAGATAGATAGATAGATAGATAGATAGATAGATAGATAGATGTATGAATAAGAAAAGAAGTTATATTTATATCAGATTTCCACATTCATACTACATCCACATCCATAATAATCACACCAAAAGATTTTAAGAAAGCTTCTGTAGTCTGCTGGATAATTTGTTGGACTAAGAAATGACTCAGGTTCAAGTCCATTCTTAGCCAAGGAAATTTACTAGATGAAATTAGCATTGTCAATCTGTCTTTCTTAGTCCAACCTATCTCACAGATTTCCTTCCTTCCTCCTCCTCCTCCTCCTCCTTCTCCTTCTCCTCCTCCTCCTCTACCTCCTCCTCCACTTCCTCCTCTTTTTACTTTTTCTTCTTTTGTTTTGAGGTACTGAAAATAGACCTTGTAGCATGCTTAGATATAAACAAAGTAATAAGAAAGCTAATATTAAAATACTAATACTAGAAGTTACAATCAATGTATAAATATTGGAAATGAAGCAAAAGACAAGGTCCCATTCAAACATGCCCATCCTTCACACATTCACACATTACATTGTTTATGTTGCATGAACAAAGAGAGATACCCAGGTGGTAAAACATGGAAAAGATGAAAATGGTTTTAACAAGGAAAATGTCCTCAGCTACATTGCCCAACCTATATAATCATGGAAGGTAACCCCAGAAATATTGAATGCTTCTATCTTGCAAGACATTTTCAAGAAATCAGGGATTGAGCATTTAATATCAAGCAAATTGGGCAACATCCAATTTTATTCAAAGTTGTAATTTCTCCAAAACATCTTGTATTGTTTCTCCAAAAAAGACATCAGTAAGTCTAATGCAAAATATCCAATAAGCTTATGAGAACTGCCATTTATGTTCCATCCCTTAAACACCCAAATATTTTTCTCTCCTGCAATGTTTGTTTATTAGCACAGTGCATTTACTTTTAGACATCATCAGACTCACTGACAACATTTCAATTAAATGTTATCAGATCTGGGTCGGAAAGATTGAAGAGACTACTAGTATGGTTTTTTTTTTCTTCCTATCACCAGTGGATATTCAAGGCTTGTAATCCTAAGAACAACAGTATGGATGAGGAAGAGACAAGAAAGATTTTTAAACTAGGATCTAAACAATATTTTAAATTATTTTCAAATTTTCCACTAGATGGGGCCATTACAAAACAATTTCCCTAAATGACCAGCTTAAAAAAAAAATCACCTTTGTTCTTTTCATATTATCAGTTCCAAGCTTTATTAATTTTATGTGCATATTATTGCATGCAAATAGTTAATTTGTATGTGTATCAAATTCTTAAGCTGTGTCACCAAAGTATAGATAAAAATCATATAATCAAATCATAACATCAAGCAATAAACGTATACATATATCATTTGACATACGTATATTAAACAGTCAGTCTTTCCAATAAAGTCCAGTTGCCTAGTAGGAAAAAGCACTCTTGGTATAACCAGGACATGGATGATTGAGCATCTCAATAGATACTTAAACATTCTAAAAAGACCATAAAAATTATAACGATTGGTTATAATCCCATGAATGCTTATTTGGCCACACGTTCCATTCACTGGAACATGATTTACTGCCACCTGATTTCAGATGAGAGACAACCCATATCAGAATAATTAAAAGTGCCTTCAACTCCTTCCATGAGAAGTTGGATAGAGAGCAGTGACCTTTTTTTAACTATTAATTAAACCTATCAATAAGAACAACCATAGTCTTGATTTAATAAATGAGCTAAATAACAAATTGCTACTGAATATCAGTAAGAATCCCAAAACCTTAATACAAATGCCTCTACAATTGTAAATCTATCTTCCCCCTATACTTACACAGTTGAAAAGTGTTGCAATCCTTTCCATACCCCAAAAAGGAAGCCTTTAACTTCTCCTTGCTTTATTCACCTTCCGTTTATATTTCTTGTTTTGTTTTCTTCTATGTTATTTTCTTATTTTAGAGCATTTTTCAGTAATGATCTCTGCATATCCTGTAGCAATGAAAACCAGCCAATAAAATGGAATCAGTTGTTTTATCAGGCCTGCCAAATTGGCGGCCCATGGGCCAGATGCATCACACACAGGCCACACTCACCCTGGCTCTATAAAGGCAAAAAACCCCACATCACAATATGTCATGATATGTCATGTGATGCGATCAGGTTTGACACTCGTGCTTTAAGCCATTATTTTTGACATACAGTAGTGGCCAAAATTGTGGAAACCTTTTGGAAAAAGTGTATTTTTGAGGTTTGATAGTTAATAATACCACTTTTTTTGTTTTTGGAGTAGTACCATAAAATTATATATCAATGGAAAGTCTTTTCAACCTTTGTTTGAGAGATAAAAGTGGCTTTTTTCATGGAATTCTAGATTTTAGGCCAAATTCCTGCACTCTGCACCAAACAGTCCTTGCACTCGACTTCACATTGCATTGCGCCATTTCATCTTGTGTACACCCAGATGATTTTCTTCTGTCACATAGGCACACTCTCTTAATTCTTCTATCATCACTTGCTGTTATGCACTTTTTCCTGCCTTTACCAGTGTAGTTTTGTAGTGACTAAGTCACCTATACCTCTTCAAAAAATTTTGAAATTCCACCAATTTTTCTTCTAATTTCTTTATAACTGTAGCTTTGTTCACTTAATGATACTATTTTACATCACTTTCTGGGCAACGAGTCAGCTCTTTGCACCATTACTGGCCACTACTGTATGTGAATGAAATCCCTCTTCTTTTGTGGGTGGGGGAATCACTAATACCTACACCAGCATCAGGTTTCTGAACCTCATTTAAAGCCAGGAACAGCAACTTATCCTCTCTTTTACAATGAAGTGACATGTAAGAGGAATGATAGAAAAGCTAAGGACAGATCACGTTTGCCAACAAAGGGCTGTGTGGAATATTGAATCACCTGCTAGACCCAAAGAAAAATCTGCCAGCCATAGTAAAGCTATAGTTGGAAAAAGTGATTTGGACTGTTGTCTAAGTTATTATGATTACAAAGGATTCTTGAAATACCAAGTGGTACATTAAATGAAGTTAAAAAAGAAACATCAAAGATCCAGCAAATATTGAATTCTACAAAGAAGAGATAAGAACCAAAACAAAACCCACAAAAGGAATGTTTTCTGAATGTGAAAAAATAAATTAGCAAAACATTCTTTTTGGACCATGTCATATGATGAATACTGCAGCATTTTAGAGGTCAAGTATTGTCAAAACTTTTAGGGCGAACAAATCCAGCATCAGATATTGATGCTGAGAGTTAGCTATTTAGCTATGAAGTCCAGCCTTTTCTTACATCAGTTGGGTCTGAGTATTGCATAAAGAGTTTCCCTGGAGGTGACAATCTCTTAATGAGCAGAAATTCATTATTGACTTGAGAAGACCCTCACCCCAGTTCTTATAATTAGCTTTTTTGTTGCTGTTAGTTGTGAAGTCATGTCTGACCTATCGTGACCCCCATGGACGACATTCCTCCTGGCCTTCCCATCCTCTACCATCTTCTGGAGTCCATTTAAGCTGACATCTATTGTTTCAATGACTCCATCCAGCCACCTCATTCTCCGTTGTCCCATTCTTCTATTGCCCTCAATCTTTCCCAGCATTAGGCTCTTCTCCAGTGAGTCTCTCCTTCTCATTAGGTGGCCAAAGGATTTGAGATTCATCTTCAGGATCTGGCCTTCTAAAGAACAGTCAGGGTTGAACTTCTCTAGGACTGACCGGTTTGATCACCTTGCAGTCCAAGGGACTCACACGAGTCTTCTCCAGCGCCATAGTTCAAAGGCAACAATTCTTTGGTGCTCAGCCTTTCTTATGGTCCAACTTTCACAGCCATACATTGCAACTGGGAAAACTACAGCCTTGACTATACGTACTTTTGTTGTCAGAGTGTTAATTTAATTTAAAACTAAACAGTTTTAATTTAAATAGTTTTAATTTAGTTTTAATAGTTCTTCTGTGTAATTTAATTTAGCTTTAGTATCCCAAAATATGATGGATAAGAAGGAAGAAATCTCTCATTTTGAAACCAGGTAATATCATCGTACCATTCAAAATGTGACTGTGATTGGTTTTGTCCTCCAAAGTCCCAATAAGCCTCCAAACCACTATTTTTCAAAGAGATGGATAAGCATGAGCTTCAATGGATTCCCTTTCAATCCAAAATGTACTTGACTTTCTATAATGAGAAATAAGGGTAGAATTCCAGAATCTTCCCCCTTCTGCGTCTAGACTCATTTGCAGGAATAATCAGTCCTCTCACCAATCAAGGCAAAGTAGCACTTTGCAGTTCTGCATGTACCTTCGTTGTGCTCCTGGAGAAAAAGAGAAAAACAAACAAACTTCTACTCAATTCTGCTGAAGTATAGCAGTTATTTATGTCAGAGGTATGTGGGTTGGCAATAAAAACGTTATACAGAATGTATACAATGCTAAAGTGTACTATGCAATGCAATAATCTATAATATACAATCAGTGGTGGGATTCAAATAATGTAACAACCAATTCTCTGCCCTAATGACTGGGTGAGCATGGCTGGGTGGTCATGTGACTGGGTGGGTGTGACCATCTTGATTGGTCTCACCCTTAGGGAAATTTCTCCTTAGTCCAACCCACAATAAAATAGCACTGTTCCAATATTTAGAATAGAATAGAATAACAGAGTTGAAAAGGACCTTGAAAAGGAAGCAGTAGTGGGATTCAAACATTTTTTACTACTGGTTCTGTGGGTGTGGCTTGGTGGGCGTGGCAGGAGAAGGATACTGTAAAATCTCCAGTCAGAGGTGATATTTGCCGGTTCTCCAAACTACTCAAAATTTCTGCTACCGGTTCTCCAGAACTGGTCAGAATCTGCTGAATACCACCTCTGCTTGGAGGTCTTCTAGTCCAACCCCCTGCTTAGGCAGGAAACCCTACACTACTTCAGACAAATGATTATCCAATCTCTTCTTAAAATCTTCCAGTGTTGGAGCATTTACAACTTCTGGAGGCAAGTTATTCCACTGATTAATTGTTCTGTCAGAAAATTTGAGGGTCTCCTACAAAAATGAGGGAGTCAATCTATTTTCCAAAGCACCAAAAGGCACAACAATTGGTAGCTCACCTACAGAGAGTTATCCAAGCTCAAATTTCTCTAAAATTTTGATCTAGGGTTGTCCAAAATTCTGAGGATGCAGGTTTTTGAGATGAGGAATTATCTTCACAAAGAATAGGGTTTTTTTAAAAAAAAATTATAGCCTCAATATTTTGGAATTACCATTCAAAAAAGAGGGAACTCAGCCTTCTTCCCTATTTGCTTCTATGCGAAAGTTACAACTTCCCATATTAAATTGTCACTGAAATATGAGGATGAAATATTTTTAGCTCAACAATACCTGCTTCAGGATTCCTATGGGACTAAGGCATGGGAAATTTGTAGGAAAATGGAAGGAATGCAAGGCATGGGTTATAGTCACAAATTGTTCACCAATTCTCAAACGTAATGCAACCAAGTTTTATCTAGATTCTGCTTATCTTTTTTCCCCTTCCATTCTTGGAACATAATAGAAGGACAAAACTGGGCTCAGCAGGCTTTTGCAATGATGATATCTCTTTTCTTGCTACAAAATAGTTTCTTACTCTGCACCATAAGTAGATGACAATGGCTATCTTTCTAAACACATGCAATGATTAAAAGGCCACTGAGAGAGGAAAAGAAAATAAGGATAAAAGGAAAGTGATTTAACTTGAATAATCCAGATAGATTGTTGAAAGGTGTCAAAATGCCGTTCTTCCGAGGATTCGATTTTTCCACTGGGAGAGCTCCGGCACAAGGATAGGGACAACCGCTTGAAAGCTGGATCTTTTTATTTTTCAGGAAGGCAGAGAACAGCAAGAAGTCTGTGTTCCTGGGCTAGTTAGTTTCTTATGGTAAGTCCCTGGTTTTTTATACCCTTTTCTCCCTTTGTAAGTTGATTTTGTGTGGGTGTTTGTATTTGTGCCTAATGTTTCAAATCCTATTTGAGTTTGTCTTTATTTCCGCCGGAGGGCAAACTCCATGGGGTGGCCAGACTGTATTATTGGTTTTCTGTAATCTCTTTTAGCTTTAAGATAGTTTTTCATATTTGTTCTGTGGCAAACTCCTGTCTGTCCCTTTTGTAATTTATATTTTGTGTCTTTTGTCTGTTTGTTTTGCTTATTTGGTATGTCCTGTGTTTGTAAGGGTTTTCTAAATTATCTTTTGTTTCCTTTTCCTATTTGTCTAGTTTTTTTAATTACTTAGGCTTTTGTCTATAGGGATTCTTTAATACTTTTTATTTGATTCCTTTTCCTATGTAAGTTTGTTTTCTGGCTGACCTGATGTTCCCCTTGGGCTTTTCCTGTTTTTTGTGACACTACTGCCTTCGTGAAATTCCCTTTCCACAAGACAGTGAACTGTTCTTGAAACATAGTTTTGAAAGAGTCTAGACAAGTGCTTAATAAATTGGAAACAAAGTTCCTCCTACCATAGCATGGAAAAGGATTATAGATAAACTGACATATGATTTAGAAATGGGCAGATTTCAGAACAAACAGAGCTTGACAATTTTGAGATGTCTTGTCTGTCATCATGGTCAATAAAGCATGATAAATACATAGTAAAATGTTTTCAAAGTCACAGCATATAAAAATGCTAACTTTGTAAGTTTTGAAGTAACACTGTTATTAGTAACTCAGCTCTGTGTGAATGTATATGAATAAGTGTATCTCTCTCCCCCCCTTTCTCTCTCTCTCTCTCTCTCTCTTTTCACACACACACACACACACACACACACACATGAGAACTTCAGAAAATAAATACTTTCCAAATTCTCTAAATCATTAACACCATTAAATATAACTAATGATTGGGAAGTTAAGATTGGCATCTTAAAAGTACTTAATTCCCTTCATGCATAATAGAGCTATTTGTTATTCAAATTCCAGCAATCATTGTAAGTGAAAGTGGTTTTAAAAGAATGCCAAGTCATTAATGAAAGTCCAAAATTTAAAACAAAATAGTACAAATCTTTCCAACAAAGAAGGAACTCATATGCATAGAACATCACTGTGGGTTGCATTAAGAAACAATAGGAAAAAAGGTGGCAGGAATGACTCTAAGAGCAGTAAAGTTCCTCCCAAAAATAGTTTCTGTTCACCTATTCTTTCCCTGTCCCCCTCAGTGCATCAACAAAATGTCAGATAACATATTATATTATAATAATTCCTTAAACAAAAAAAAGTTCATCCATTCTGATGCTTCAGTATAAGCAGCCAAAGCTAACTCAGAAAGAGATATTGGCCAGAAGATCCTGACTAGGTAGTGAATTGGGTGTACAGACCCTTCTTTCCTGCACAGCCAATGAACCCTGGGTAGAGAGTCAGTTTGGTCTAGTGGTTAAGGCACCAGGCTAGAAACCAGGATACTGTTAGTTCTAGTCCTACCTTAGACATGAAGCTGGTTAGGCGACCGTAGACTAGTCAGTCTTTCACAGTCCATCCGAGGAATATTGTTGTTGGGAAATAGAAGAAGGAAATGATATTAGATATGTTCATTGCCTTGGGTTGTTTACAAAAATAATAAAAGTGGGATATAAATATAATAAATAAAATATTTTTTCACTAACTTGTGCTAGGACATGTTCCATATGGCATAACAGGCCTGAAAACTAGCCTGAAAATTAGATTTGACCCAATGAAAAAAATATATGGCATTTTCTGAAGCGTTTTCTGAATACATATGAAAATGTCACAAAAGCAATCATTGACAATCATAAAGCTTTTTGTGAAACAAAATGCCTCAGGGAGAAGCAGATTATAAAGCATTCAGTAAGACTTGCCTTTCATAAGAACAATCAACAAGAAGATTTTTTCCTCCCTAATACCGAAGAAAAGTGATGAAGCCGTCATGAATAATCAAAGTCTGTTGATACAAAGGAAGTTGTAAACAGATTAGCTTCTTGTCTGAACCATTCAGTTTCATTGATAAAGTAAATAAAGTAACATTAAGAACATTACTTCTGCAACTATTAATTAAAACTTTGTTCCCCTAACAGCATTCTTTTCCACTCTTTTGCTCCTTCACACTATTTATTTTAGAAAACCCATTATAAAAGAGTAATGTGAATGATAGTGTAAAACTATCAATCCATGATAGTATAATCAATGATAGTATAAATTGAATGTTTTGTATAATATACATCAGCGGTCCCCAACCTTTTGGGCACCAATGACCAGTTCTATGGAGAGAGGTTTTTCTGTGGATTGGAGAGGGTATGGTTTCATGTGTTACCTGCATTCCACGATTGGCACAGTTTCTGGCATGGCATGGCCCAGTGCTGATCCCCTGACTGGAGGTTGGGGACCCCTGAATACAATGTATACAATGCTAAAGTATAGCACACAATGCAATAATTATAGTATACAATGCAGAGGTGGGTATTCAGCAGGTTCTGATCAGTTCTGGAGAACCGGTAGCGAAAATTTTGAGTAGTTCGGAGAACCAGCAAATACCATCTCTGACTGGAGATTTTAAAGTATCCTTCCCTTGCCACGCACACAGAACCAGTAGTAAAATTTTTTGAATCCCACCACTGATACAATGTATAGTACTGTACTGTACTGTACTGTACTATACTATACTGTACTATACTATACTTAGTATGGTGGTATTTACTGGTTCTCCGAACTACTCAAAATTTCCAGTACTGATTCCAGAACTGGTCAAAACCTGCTGAATACCACCTCTGTGTCCAATGTGTCCAATGCACCAATAAATAAGAAAAAATAAAAGTATGCTGGGAGCACATGGAAATTTGAAAATCTTGGTACCTGAATTCTGTCTAACATGTCTATTTAGAAAGATATTCCTCAAAATTTAGCAGCACTAACTCTGAGATAAGTGGGTATAACTATGTCAGTGAATTCTTTGAATTCTACCCTAATTACACTTATAAAATAGCTTGTGGATACTCAAATTGACTTTTAGCTATGCTTGCTGGACAAAGGATAGGAGGACAAAAAGGAGGAAATCTCTCTTTTTTCTGGATGTCTGATAGCCTTAATCCTAATCTTAATCCATAGTCTTTTGGTTTGTCTAACTGCATTGTATCCTTTCTATCTGTATTTCATACCAGTATCAGAAATTGGCTCAAGAAAGCAGGATGGTGGCTTAGATATGGAGCTCTTGCCTCACATCAGGAGGCTATGAGGTCAATCCTAAGTAATGGCAGATATTTCTCTCTCAGTGTAGAGAGAAAATATCTGCTGTGAGCTTTACATAGACATCAGGAAGGGCACCTGGCCAGTAAACCCTCCGCTCCATTCAGTTGCTCTTCTTCCACCCTGATCCAAGGAATTACAGGGTTATTAAAAGAAAAATAATAGAAAATGGCTCAAGAAGGAAGGAGACAGGTAGCATAAATGCAGAAAAATACTTCTGTCTTCTCATCAGGTGTTAATGCCAGAGGTGTGACATCTTTCTTTTTCTGTGTTAATATCTGGATTTGCAAATGTTTCATTATATTGACTCTGATGTGCCCAAAGTCATCAACAGATAAACTCCCTAGGGGGACTGTAATTGAGACCCATACATACTTCTTGAAACCAAGATAGTTGATGCATCTGCTGATCCATGCTGCCTCATTACAGGACTAATTAACCTGAAAATGCATTTTGCTTTCCTAAACAGATGACTGCTTCTTAGGCACACCCAACAATTCCCAGTTTTATTTAACTGGCAGATTAGAAGCCACTTTTTTCAACCTTTTAAAGGGGAAAAGTACAGACAGTCTCCCACTGCACACACACACACACACACACAGAGAGAGAGAGAGAGAGAGAGAGAGAGAGAGAGAGAGAGAATATTCCATCTGTGTTTAATGAAAAAGTTTTGAATTCTACATTTGTTAAATAGCTTACTAAGACTGAGTAAAAATCCTTTTCCACAGGAAAAGAAATGCTTCCAATCCATGCATTGGAAGTTTTTATTAATTTTGTGTGTGTGTTTGTGTGCGTGTTTGCATGGCAGGCAAGTGCATATATGTGTGTGTGTGTGTATATTCATTTCTTCTCTGAAAGAAAGGGAAAAATAATGTTCAGAAATGATTATTTCTTTTAAGAAAGGGCTAAACATTGAATTGAACACCTTCTCACAGAATCATATAGCAAGAGTCCAGGAACAAAGGGAATTATGATATGATTTCCTGACATTGAGCATATGTTTTAGAAAAGGGTGAGGAACTGGGAAAACTAAATTCATGTTCAAAGTTCCAAAGCTAACATATTAATGTTTTTAAATCATTATTTTTAATTAGTTTATCAAAATATAAATTACACAAAAAATTGAAAATAATAAAATAGAATAGAATTCTTTATTGGCTAAGTTTGATTGGACACAAAGGAATTTGTCTTGGTGCAAAAACTCTCAGTGTACATAAAAGAAAAGATACATTCATCAAGAGTCAAGAATCATAAGGTACAATACTTAATAATAGTCATAGGATGTAATAAGCAATCAAATCATACTAGGGTTAATAATGACAAAGTAAGGGAGGAAAAGGGAAAGGGAAAAAGTGTAGGATAAAAAGGGGAAAGCAACGTTCCTCAGTCTTAACAAATGGGTGGACTTCAACTACCAGAATTTGCCAATTTGAGAAATACTATATTAAAGCCATGATGTAGAACCTACATTCCAACAGGTACCAACAGATGTACTCTAGATTTTCTTTTCAGAAATATTTGTCTGTTCTTCTGTCTCTCCATTGTTTTTCCATCTTGAGAAAGCAGGACATCAGATGGCTATGATGCAACATTTTTCACCAAGTCATTTATGCACACATTATCCATCTTCCATCTTACTTACAAGAAAGAGAGGGGAGAGGAGGGAAAGAGGAAGAGGGAGAGGGAGGGAGGGAAGAGGAAGAGAGAGAGAGACAGAGACAGAGAGAGATGACATTGTCACCCTACTTTTCTTTAAGTTTCCTCTCCACCTCTTACTGTTCTATAGTGAAAGTTGAAGGAAGAGAATTGCTGAAATTGGACATCAGTCAGGAGACAGATGCTATTGATGAAGGCATCAGTAGGAACCATCAACCTTGGAGAGTTAGGATGCCAGGAAAAAAAGATGAAAATCTCTTTAGTAACAATTTCATTTTGCATTAGAGACTTATAATTAGCAATTATTAATCGTCCTTCCTCCAAGGAACTGATTATCCCATGATGTTTTATGTTATCCTTACAAAAACCTTATCAAAATTAGTAGCTGGCCTAGTTTGCTTCTTGCTTGTACAGGGAGTCAAGCGTCCCCTGTCCAAGGTTAGCTCTTTGACTGCACCCCTGCCTTGATAATAAATCAATCTAATATGTTGTGCTTTAAGAAAAGACAAACGTATAACAGAAAGATGATCAAGCAACTTCCTGGACTTATAGCAAGCAAAACTATATAAAATTATGCCTATAATTTAAATTATTTTTTAATTTAATTTTATTGATTTGATGACAAGACTAAGATTGCAATATGAAATCTCATTATCAAAAGTTATTCCCTTAGGTAGGGAAAGATTGCCATTCTGTCTTCTGGGTAATTATTTAAAAGAAATTGGACAGATCATCATAATCCCTCAAGCTGTGAATTGGATGTCAATGAAGAATTTGATGTAAGTTACCTTTGTTTATATGGTTTGTCAACTTCTAACCAAACAATGGCTTCTACTGTGGCTGAATGAGCCTTACGGCACTGATCTTTAATGATTCAGTGACAAATATTTCACCTAGTATGCAGGAATGAGGGTGCCATATGGGATTTAGGTTTCCTTTCTGTCTAGTATCCTTAGAATCCATATTTCAAGCTGAGTTTCAACAAGATCATAAACCTGAATATCATTCTGAAAAATATAGTATTTCTGACACAGAATCACAACTTAACAAGGCCCTATTGTTGCACATGTATCCTACCTTATTGTTTAATGAAAGGAAATTCAGAAGATTATAAGAAAAAAAATCTATGGTTGGAATGCTTATAGCTGGATTAGGAAATTACCCCAAAACTGAAAGAGTACAATAAACAAAAAGAAATATAAATTGGTATGACAGTGTGTATGGTTGCACCTTCATAGATGCTTTCACATCTTCCTCTACAGCACACTCGAAGTAGATCTGTGATATGCATTAACAACTGTACACATTTCATCATATAACTTTCCAAGAACCTTAAGTGGCCATTCCCTTGGCCGAAATACCAGCCCTTTCTAACATCAAGCAAGCAAAAGGGCCTCTTTCAATTAGTATGCACCACACTCTGTTATTTAAACTGTTCACCGATTTATTTATTTATTTTAGCTGCTCCTTATTACTATGAGTTGAATATTTGTTCTGTGTCTTCTCACTAGATGGCATGGAGTTAAGGTTGTTGTTAATTATTAAGAGCTGCAGTGGCACAGGGATTAGAATGCAGTACTGCAGACTACTTCTGCTGATCATCGGCTGCCTGAAGTTTGGCAGTTCGATTCCCAGGGGCTCAAGGTTGATTCAGCTTTCCAGCCTTCCGAGGTTGGTAAAAGGAGGGCCCAGATTGTTGGGGGCAAAATGCTGACTCTGTAAATTGCTTAGAGAGGGCTGTAAAGCACTGTGAAGTGGTATATACGTCTAAGTGCTATTGCTATTATTGTTGAACAGTTGGAATTTGGGAAAGGGGTTTTGCTGTGGAAACTGGAGTGGAACCTATAAAATACTCCAAGATCACAACGGGAGGAGAGGAAGCAAGGAATCAGGCTCCTCTAAGTGGGGCAGTCCTTAGGAATGGCATTCCTTGGCATGTGAAGAAGTATAAAGTATATTCCCCTTTTATACTAATTCTTCTCTCACAGCCAAACTACTCACAGAATTGTTGTTACAGGAAAAATAGAGACAATATAAAAGCTGTTTTGAGCTCCTGTATAAAAAGTGGGATATAAATCAAATGAATGAATAAGTAACAAATCACTAGTATAAATTCATGATTAAATCAATTTAAATAAAAAAAGTTCTATGATTATGTACTGTCTAGGTCCACCATTTGATCTTTCTGCTACTGGTTAATAGCATTTCCCTCCTATCTTGGTTGTTTGTCTGACTGCTTATTAAGATGACTAATAGACTGCAAAGAAGGAAACTAACATGTGTAACAACAAAAGAACCAAGCTTTATAGCAACCCTTTCATGCAGTTTGTGATACCAAAAGAAATATAGTCAATGTCAGGGGCTTTCTGCTTTGCAGAAAGACTCATTGCTTGATCAACTCATGTATAAGGGCAGTGGAGAGTGGGAGAGAGCACTGCTGTAGCCACCAGTGGCTTATCAGCGCATAATTGCAAACTTGCTTATTTCTCCTTGAATGACAGATATTCATTTTAGCAAAATCTGTATATCACATTAGTACCTACCTAATGCAAAATGAATGGAAATAGCAGGTGGAAAATTGAAAATTTACACAGAGAACATATTATTTTTTTCTTTCATTCTGGAAAGAAGCTGATGGAAGTAGGTTTATAATACACTGCCAAAATTAAGTGGGGGGTGGGGGGAGAGGAGGAGGGAGAGAGAACAGGGAGAGATTACTGGTGGAGATCTCATCTGCACCTTACATTGACAGTCATTTCATGCCAGTATTGTGCTGTAACAGCTTAGACTTAGAAGACTTAGAATAACTCTATTGTCGCTTTGAATATATACCAATCGGCATATATTAAAATGATCATTGCATACAGCTCTCAAAGGGTCACCACCTACACTACATAAACATGACTAAATAAATACAAAATTATGCATATTATGCATATTAGAGCCTAGACTAAGAAACTTGCTGGGGGGACAGAGCTGTCACAACCACGAATCCATCATAATAAAATTTCCTCTGATTAAACCTTGATATGTCTGATGTTTAACCTCTGACCATGTATTTAATTTCATTTGTATTTAATCAACATAACAATTTGTAACTAACCTCAGAGAGAAGCATGAGGTTCACCTACTTCATATTATGTGTTCTCCCAGGGTGTCTGTGGGATGGGGAGCAGGCAGAGATGTCAAAATCTGTAAAATGGCAGGCAGGCCTTTGACTGCAATGCTGCACCTGGCAATTTTCAGATTTTGACACATGCATACATACAGCATAAGCAGAAAGCCCTTCCTTGAGTTACTTATAAAAATAATAAAAGTGTGATACAAATAAAATAAAATAATAAAGTAGTAAAATAAAATAACAAACACAACACAACACAAAACATAAATAAAATAAAAATAAATAATAAAATATCCCGATGTACAATGGATCTGGAAGAGAGATTTTTCTCTATTTGATAGTATATATCCTGTATAATGTTTTCAACAAGGCTGGTTGATTCCCGATTAGGAATCATCAAACCAGATTTTATTTTGTGGGATGCAAACTCTCCATTGGGTCTATTGGAAATTTAATTCTTGAACCACTCAATTTATATAACATTTTATATAACATTATATAATAATTTATATAGTACATTAGCTTTAGAACCTCTCCAGAACCTGATGCTCAGTGTCAGAAGCAGACTCCCTATTCTTTTGTCTTCTACTGAGATTTTCTGTTGTAACTATGGTACATTGTATTATATCTTAACAGACCTACTATTGTACAACAGAAGTGCTAAATCGTTTCTTAAGCCAAAGACCACATTTCACATAGCATGATTGATCTGTAAGATAAAGGTTCCCCTTGCACATATGTGCTAGTCATTTCCGGCTCTAGGGACAGTGCTCATCTCTGTTACAAAGCCGAAGAGCCAGCGGTGTCTGAAGACATCTCTATGGTCATATGGCCGGCATGACTAAACACCAAAAGTGCACAGAATGCTGGTACCTTCCCACCAAAGTGGTCCCTATTTTTCCACTTGCATTTTTACATGCTTTCGAACTGCTAGGCTGGCAGAAGCTGGGACAAGGAATGGGAGCTCACTCCATTACACAGTGCTAGGGATTCGAACTGCCAAACTGCTGACCTTTCTGATCAACAAACTCAGCGTCTTAGCCACTGATCCACCGCATCCTACCTCCACTACAAATACAAAATAGAAACCTTTCCTTCTCTCCCACCCACTAAAAATTCTGCAGCAGTAACAAAAATCAGTGTCAACAATGGTTATAGATTATGGAAGTTTACGCCTATTTATTGAAACACACTTCTAAAACATTTGTAAAGTATTTTCTTGTTGAATAGATATTATGAGAAATGTAACTGCTAGACAAAAACTGAACTGTAATTACAGAAGTTTCAGAATCTTTATTTTTCATTATGAAATGTTTGGATCAATGACAATGTTTTCTAATATATTACACTAGTTTATTTCTTGATATTAAACATTGAGGAAAAGCAGATAGTAAAGCAAAGTAATCTGAAACATCATACCAGGCTTATTTAAAACATTTCCAGTTTATAAATGTAAAACAATTTTTCATTAAGCCTACAATCAATCATTTCCACATGACTCTTTTCATGCTCAATCATTTAAGACAAAAAACTCCCAAAATATAACGTACCGGCATTCTCCCAGCTTCAACACATATTAATAAATTATGCCTAAATTAATCACTCCTGAATGGAATAGAATTACTCCGTTCACATGAGGGATCAAGCTCACACTTGCTGTTCTTATTTCCAATTTTTCTACTTTCAGCTCAAATCTAGTTGAAATGCAACATACACATAGATTTCAACCATACTCACAAGCAAAGAGTCAATTATTTAAACAGAATATTATTGAAAGTCTTCACACTGTACTCAAAGTTTCTCACATAAAGGAGTGTTACCAGGTTTTATCAGCCTTCAACCATACTCACAAGCAAAGAGTCAATTATTTAAACAGAATATTATTGAAAGTCTTCACACTGTACTCAAAGTTTCTCACATAAAGGAGTGTTACCAGGTTTTATCAGCCCATTCTCCCCTGGGCATTATTTGGAAACAGAATACATGTGCATCTTCTTTGTGACACTACTTGCCCTATAGAACAGCATGGCCCTTAAGAATAGGATGGCCTTAATCTTGCTGGCTTTTGAAGATCAAGCTACACCTTTGGTCATTGCATAGGACATCGGGTGAGATTGTATTGTGTGTCTTATGTTGTGTGTTTTGCCATTGTAGTCTCTGCTGATCAGGATGTACAGGAAGGGTAGCAAATTATTGTTATCTTCTTCTTTAGTAAACTGGACTCCTTTAAAAATGTTATTGAAGGTTCTGTGGTGTTCTCTAATGTTCCCTTTTTTATTATGGTGAAGGGTAACGTTTATTACCTTGGCATATGTTTGTTCTTTCTTTATTTTTTAAATTTAATTTAATTTTGTTTGTTTGTTTTTAATTATTGTGAGATCCTTCAACTCCTTCCCTCAAAATGATGCTATAGAGAACAACTAGACAAAAAGAACGGTTTTTTTCTCGAACACCATCACTCTGCTAAACAAATAATTCCCTCAATACTGTCCAACTATTTACAAAGTCTGCACTACTATTACTATAAATTTTCTCATCACTCCTTATTGCCATCCCTTCCCACTTGTGACTGTATGACTGTAACTTTGTCGCTTGTATCCTTACGATTTATACGGACTGTTTCCTAGTATGATTTGACTGCTTATTGTACCCTATGACTATTATTAAGTGTTGTACCTTATGATTCTTGAATCTTGACGAATGTATCTTTTCTTTTATGTATACAGAGAGCATTTGCATCAAGACAAATTCCTTGTGTCACACTTGGCCAATAAAAGAATTCTATTCTATTCTATTCTATTCTATTCTATTCTATTCTATTCTATTCTATTCTATTCTATTCTATTCTATCCGCATACATATGTGAGTGGCTGAATGAGTGAATAAATGCTACTTGCTTCTCTTTTCTATGACTTAGAACAGGGGAAGGGAGATGAATGAATGAATGGCTCTTGCTTCTCTTTTTTATGACTTGGAGCATAGGAAGGGAGAACATTATCAATTCCTTTCACCTCACTAGCACATATGAGCTGTAAGTAAGAATGATGTTTGTTTCTTCTCTTTTCTTTTCCCTCCAATCTGAGGGAAAACTTAAAACTTAAAAGAAAGTTCCTTATTAACTTTTTTTTTTTCATTTTTCAAAATGAGCTTAAAAAATACAGCAGTGTTAAAAACCATGCTGAAATCTTGTCAATATATGGAACTGGAATAAACCTGTGGTGTTTAGATTTAGAGAGGGTATTTACACATCCCAGTAACTTTTTTAAAATAGCATTTTAATTTATTTTTTCTCCCCCTCTCTTTCTCTCTCTTTTTTTTTAAAAATTAAATAGCTTTCCACATGAGTGTAATCCTCAAAGAGATTTAGATATTCATTAAGCCATGGAGCCTTTTACAGTGAAAAGAATTGGGAGCTTTAAGAAAGGCGTGATGCTTGATGAGATTTCATAAAGAGGATTAAGTTCTACTGTGCCATTTTAAAAAAATATTTCTAACCAAGGCTTTTGTATTGTTCAGGACTTCAGTGAAAGGCAAGATGAGACAAACACAGTTCAGGAAGTATAAAAAACTAGCAAGGTGGCCTTGAATCAAATATTCAAAAACCACTGTGTAAAGAAAGAGAACAGAAGAATTGGGACAATATTAAGAAGAAATGCAGGACAAGGTAGTATTTCATCTGCTTTGAAGAGCTGACAAGAAGAGACAATTTAGATTGCAAGCCTATTTTCATTTATATAAGATTTTAATGAGAGTCCAATAGATCCCAAAAGGTGAGTTATTATATCCTGTTTCTGAAGTTCCAGAAATTCCACATATTAATTTGCATGGTATCATAATCACCCTAACCTAATTAGTTGATTTTATTGAAGATAAAATGCAGAAAATCAAATATGATGCTTTGAGAAACTCCCCCAAACCTCAATAAATAAAAAGACATGATATAGTATAATAAAAATAGGGAAGTATTTTATAATAATAAGCAGAAATATCATTCTAAACTTTACCTGATGAAAAACATTTTGTTGGATTATTTTCATAATATGGTATGAAAACAGAAGTGCACTAAATGGTACTTTTTCCTTTCATTGCATATATGTTGTAGGGGAGAAGTAAACAAATGATAACAAAATCTTAGACAAGGTCATTCATCAACTATCATAGATATCATAAATAAACATGTGAAGCTAAATACTAAAGGATTAGGAAATGGCCCAAATAAGCTTTCTTTACATACATTAACCTGAAAAAGCTGAAGAAGACAAACACAGAAAAAGAACTGTGAAATGAGCAACAGCTCGCACTAACTCTCAAGCCAAAAAACTAATGGAAATGTGATCAGATCATGATCTTCGTGACTAGCAAAAGCGGAAACTAAATGCCTTCCTATTGTCAAAAGAAAAGACTCCTACACATCAAAGACTTTCAAATACATACTGGGTGCCACTGCCTTTGTTACCCGCATTATTTATTTATTCTTTTGTTTGCCTCTTTGTGTGAGTGACATTTATAACTTTTGAAATGGCCCAGGACAGCCACATTTATGAATCATTTGCTTTAACATCCAATTTATGATTCATTTGCTTCTAGACTGAGAATTAAATGGCACCACAGATATAGAAGGAAGCATCATGCACAAGTTTTTAATGGTGCTGCTCATTTAAAGTAACACACACACACACACAACCCTGGAGTATGCAATTAAAATATTTTGCCTCAGAAAAACATTGATTTTTACTCTAAACAATTACATAGCAATATTTTGATGCTTTGGGAATTTATTTTAGCTCATTCCTATTTTATAAAACATTTCTTTTTCCCTTAAGCCAAATCTGTAAATCATTTGCAGGGGTCACTTTGACACATATAATTACATAATATAAAATAATACTTTAAATGCCTGCAGGTTATTCAAAGTATAATTGATTTTGAAGAGGCATCAGATAGCAATTCTGTCCGTTTCAAAACTTCTGAAAATCCTCAAAAGCAGAAGCAGGGATTTTGCTGTTGTTGTTTCATCATAATGAATTCTAATCTGTCTAACTGTGGAAATATATATCTATGTAATTTTGTACAGTTATATTTAATTATATTATTGTATTTATTGTCTAGAAAGTAAGTTGTCTAGAAAGCCAATTATTGTTCTCTTTTATTATCTGCCTATCAGTAATGGATTAACTTAGAATGCAGGAAAAGAAATAAGCAATTATTCAGAAATTTCCATTCCTGGACTTTGCAGCTTATATACATATACATACATACATACATACATACATACATACATATATATATGTGTTATGACTCCCCTTCGAAATTCAACAAACAAAACAGAAAGCAGTCGCTTCACAACTAAATCAAACGTGAAAAAGTCTTAATA
>NW_020769329.1:290673-310923 GCF_900518735.1 Pseudonaja textilis | reverse complement strand
GGAGCTATTGCCTACAGAAGTTCAGGGTATATCCTCTATTATCTCAAAGTACAAGACATAGAAGAATAAATTTACATTACAGCACAGTAGATTCCTATTGAATGTCGGGAAAAACCTCCTTATGTTACAAGCAGTTCAATAATGGGACCAGTTATTCAGGGACTGGTGGGCTTCTCTTCAATGCATCAGTTTGAGGGGAGACTAGACAGCCATCTGCCTAGCATGCTTTAATCTGGATTCTTGCACTGGGCAGGAAATGGGCTTGGTGGCTCCATTTATGCATCCTTCCAACTCTGGGATTCCTTTTCATTATAAAATTAAAACAAAAACAAGTTTAACAAAACCGAGATACTAAAAAGAAAAAGGAAAGAAAAAAAAAGAAAAGTGTTTCTAACCCTCATTAGGTTTAGAATTGATATTCCTATTGAGTATTTCTACTCAGCATAGGAATATTAAGAAAAGATGGATAAGTATATTGGGACAATGCTAACAGTACCCATGTCTGAACTACTCTAGTCCTCATCCAAATGGGTGGAACATTTACACAGACATATATTAATGGATGCTTGTAACACAAGGACTAAATATGTATTTGAGCTACCAACAGTTTTTACAAAATGATGGCATACACATTATGACAAATACATAAAGATTCATATATATCACCATTGTCAAATCTTGTGGACTACTAAGTCAGAATGAGAGCCAATTTGCTGTCATGTAAGGCCCTAGGCTACAAACGGGGAGACCATGAATTCTAGTCTTGCCTTATCACAAGGCCAGCCGGGTGACCTTGCCAGTCATTCTTTGTCAGCCTTAGGAGGAGGCAAGGACAAAGAAGTAGGATTATGCACTTGACAATATATAATTCTGCTTTAATTCAGGAAAACTTGCTTCGCTATAAACTAATATTCATTTAATACTGAATACCAGTTCAAGCAATCATAGGGAAAATTGCCAAATTCTGCAGATAAGTTGGACTACTTAACCAAAATATCTTCTATATCATAGTTTTAAAGCCATTACAGTTTGCATAATCATGACATGCTCCATTTATGTACTGAAATGAAATGGAACAGTTATGCATGAATATTTAATGCTAGTATCAGATTGAAAATTGTCCTCCAACCAAACTTACATAATTATGGATCCCCTCCACCCTCCTTGCTGTCTTGAATTTTCATTTCAATTTATATTTCTTATAATATAATTGTTGCTATATCTCAAGGTAGATGGCTATACAAACAAGCGCTTTATATTTGCTATGATTAAATTAAATAAGCATATTTTTATTTTATTTTTATGGTGGCATAATCCAATAACAACAACAAATCAGTCTCTTGCTCACCCCTTTCCCCTCCCCAATGATGATTAGTTATTTAATCATCAAAACCCTGGTATTTCTTCCCCTAAATATTGTTTCCAAGGATCTGAGAAACGGCACAGGCTTTGGAAGATAACTTTGAAAGCTTCAAAAATTTGGGGTTGGAGTTATACAAAACGATGAAGGTTTTTGGTATAATTTTTTCTCATTTGGAAATAAGATTTGAACAACATTTCATGGAAGTTTCAAAGGTGCTTTTTCAAGAGGCAACTAGATTTCCTTGTTTTTCTTTGAAGACGTTTTGCTTCTCATCCAGGAAGCTCTTCAGCTGATGTGAAAAGAGAAAAGCGAAATATCTTCAAAGAAAAAAAAGTCCAGTTGTTTCTTGAAAAAGCAGCTTTGGGGCAACCATAACCTGTATGACTGAATATCTCTATAGACATTTCATAGAAGTGTGTCTGGATATAATGTATAGGTTTCTTCAGATGTGCTCTTTAAATTTTCATGGAAAGAGTTTTACATGCACATGCCAATTTATAGGGATAACTATGTTTATGAGGACAAAGGGGAACAAATCCAGCTTTGACCTCTTTCTCTATATACTCAAATATTCTTGTAGAAACTATAAATAGATTCATATGTGCCTGGTTTTTCAATAACTGAATGTGAGCCGAGTGATTCCCAATAGAGAGTAGCTTTCTTCTAGCAGAATTTACTAGAAGAGAAGAAAAGCCAGAGCAGAGAATCATGTAAACATATTCTTCTGGGAACAGAGGGCTTGGACCTAAATCAATATATATCTTGCACCTTAGCAGAACAATTTGGAAATTATTAATGTAGAATACGTATGTGATCCCCAAACACATACTGGATAGATGTCAGAGGCTAAAATCAATGCTGTGTGAAGCATATCCATGGCATAGCAACCAATATTTTAAGACATATGATGCCCCTTCATATTTTACATGTACCATGAACAGAAGCATTCTATAAGGGATAAATATTATCCCATAATAAAATATTAGTCAGTATGAATGAAAAGTAAGTGAAATATTGCTAAATAAAATTACTCCCCCACAAATCATTACAAAAATTTCATGGGTCACATTCTTTACAAATGTCTGTATGAAAATGTCCAAACCTCAGATGTCACTAATTTCTGTGATTCGGTCCTGTAGATTCCTATAGGAATATCTCCAGTTGAAGAACAAAGCTTCTGATAAAGTCTGGCATATGTTCTGATCCACAAATCATCTTCTGTGATTTTCATCTAAGCAATAAGAACAGAAACAGCACAGCTCAAATCATTGATTTATTTATTCATTCAAACGGGATCACCCAAAATATTACAGTAAGCAACAAATCTTACAAAGCAAAGCATTATTTATTGTATTCTACAGTCCTTCAGTCCTTCCTGAGCATAATATATGATATCAATCCAGGTCCAGGTTCTAGAAGTGTATGGTTATTACATATGCCACATATAACAAGTGCAGAAGGAGAAGTGCAGCTTGTGACTGAAAAAAAAAATCATTGCAAACTTTGTGCTTTGTATTGTTATAGGTACTTTTTAAATTTAAATGAAACAACTGCATTACATTTTAACTTGTTATAGAATTGCCTATCTACTAGGGCCATCAAATCCTTCAGGGGGAAAAATGGTTTGATATGGCTGCTTTGAAAGTTGCTTCAGTCTGTCTCTGCAAATACAGTTTTTTTCTTTCGTTCACACATCTCTACCTTCCACCTATGTTACCTCAGCTTCTTTCCCTTCCATCACTTGTCTTCCCAATAACTAATGCATAAGTGTTTTGCAAGTAGTCCTTTTGAAAACATTTTCTGTCACTAAAGAAATGGCGACCATCCCTTCATAGAGACAATACCCAACTACCCCCTGCAGAGGAAAAAGAGCAAAATGGGACACAGAATTTAATCAAATAGTTTAAAAGCGTTAACTTACAGAACAGAGAAATCCAGATCCTGGTGTAGTATCTAGTCCCAGCAGAAGTCTAGTGATAGAGATCATGTAATCCTTAACGAATGACTAAAGATTTAAAATAACATAAGAAATGTTGAAAACATCAGCGAAGTAATTAATATCCACAGAAAGTAAATGTACCTACAAAATTGCCGTTTTTGTGTGTGGCGGATGTTCATTTGATACAGAGAAACCTGGCTTTATGGCTGATACAATGATTGTCTTTTGAAAGCTATACATCTGCTATATACCCACTATTAAATGACTTCTTTCTCCAACCTTGGCAATTTTTTTTAGTTCTTTTCCAGGTTTCTAATGGACGGTGAATACACTGTACTAAATAGCATAAATAATAGCTTTAATTCATACAGTAAGGTCTAACTGGCCCTCATGCACCTGACAGCATAAGGATCTCAGTTAACTGAAACCTTGGAGAGATCCTTGCCCTGCATGGACAAAAATAAACTAATTAAATGACAGAAAGTTACCCTAACAACTTTGTATTTCTATTACAGAGACTCCACTGGCAGTTTGGCTCAAAAGGAACAAGTCAAAGCAAGACAAGGAGGGAAAAAACCCCTCCAAACGGCTTTTATTCACTGAAAAGATGTTGACTCATTTACTCAATTATGTTTATATAATTGGAAAACAAGCCTGCTAGAAGCAATAGGTAGTTTCTGGTATAGTAATACTATACCAGAAAAAACACACAAATTGTTTAAGAAGAACAAAGGATTGGAGACCTGATTGGCTTACAAGCATGTTGTAAAATGTTTTCACAGTGTAAATGGATTTCCCCTGTTGGGATGGTAGAACTATTTTTAAGTCAGGAAATGCTATATCGTCAAATGGTGAATGTCTTGGACCTAATTCAATCCTATATCTCAGACCTGTCTTTTTCTTGTACTTTTTAAAAATGATGACAAAAAACCATATGCATTAATGCAGTTTGATAAGATGCCCAGACTCTTGATGATATTTATGTAGAGTAATATGCCTTTCTATGCAGTAGAACTTGTACTCTAGTTTTCAATTCTACAGTTTTTTTTTTAACTGATGAGCTCCTGTTTTTCAAAATCTTTCTTTTCAAACAAATAATCAGCAAAGACAAGAACACAGTTTAGTTGCTCAGAGATGAAACTCAGGTCAGGAAAAAAAAATCAGCATCATTTTTATTGTTAATGGCAACAAACATCTGAAGCCTAGACGTGCTATGATGGGGTTGTTTGAAACTTCATAGCTCCCTAAGCACAACTCGGCAGCAACATATTCATTAACTCTGTGGTAAGTACTGTGATGAAAAATGAATATCTTGAAATTGTCTGTATTGCGTGCCCAGCTTTTGTTCCCTTGACCCTAATTTTTGAAAAATGGCCTCCCATTTAGTTTACATGCCAGAATGTGATAACTGTTTGGTTGCAGTTTTAATGGTATAGACATGTTGGGCTATATCTAGAGCAATCCTAAAAGTTAAAAATGATAAATATGTATGGATGTGGATGCACTGATATGTCTACACAGCACATTCAAATATGCAACATGGAAGTATTATTAAATGACTGACCATTAAGAGTTACACTTCTAAAATAAGGAAATTAAGTATAAGATTTATAAGCATTGAAAACTATGTGTGATGTCTCCCTTGGATTCTTCCTCAGAGGTCAGCTCAAGGGAGAATGAGCTCATTTCTGGCACATCGGAAATGGAGTTGATCAATGGCTCTGAATAGCTGGTTGAAAGAGAATTGGAGGAGGCTTCAGCTGGGGAAAACTTACAGAGGAAGACCTCCAGCAAAGAGTAGGAGGAGCTGCCTTCTGCACTGCTCTGAGAGAATGCAGGGCAGAG
The DNA here is from genome assembly GCF_900518735.1 of Pseudonaja textilis. Next base: position 305,776 of record NW_020769329.1, on the reverse strand, counting down.
AAAAGGCAGGAGCAATGGAGATCAGCCAGATTACTTGGGAAGAAAGGGCCCCCACCCATCTTATGGACTGCACTAGAGAGCTGGCTATTTATTACAGCAGGTAGAGGGAGACATTGCTGGGAGCAATGTGTTGGTTTTGTAGGTGTTCGTTTGATAGTCGTGCTTCCTGCTTTGCTATGTTTGGAATTGTGCTTTGGAGACTTTCTTGCCAAGAGAGCTCTCATTGTTTAAATTTTCCCTGTTGGATTTAAGTTTGTTTGGTAGATTTATTTGTTTGAGCAACTTTCAATTGTTTTATGGACTATTGGCCCATTGCTTTGTGGACTAATCTTGGCCTGCTTGTGGCTGGACTTATTTAGGACAATTCTGAGTCTTGGTTAAGGGAATTGCTGGGGAACATTAATAAACTCACTAAACCATTGTTGTGTGTGTGTGTGTGTGTGTGTGTGTGTGTGTGTGTGTGTGTGTATGTGTGTGTGAGTGGGGAAGCTCACTATGTGATAGAGTGGCTTTCAGGTGTTGGACCAAGAGCCTACCCTCAGGAAAGAAAATTGTCTCTGTAACTTGAGACCAGGCCCTCTCTCAGTCCAACAGGGGAAAAATAGAAAGGAGGAATGCTGTGTATATTGTCTTGAGGTCCTGATGAAAACAAGGATAAACAGAGTTCTCTCTTTATGGCTTAACTTCATAGATAGAGGGATTCTTAAGAACACTGGAACCCAAGTGATTCTTCAGAAAATCAAAATGATTTGGTTTTTTTTTAAAAGAATACATTTACCCTTCACTGTACCTGATACAGCAAGGTGTCCAGCATGCTGATACTGAAAACTCTGCCAGCAGCAAAGGGCAATCGAAACATGAATGCCAGGTTAGAACCTTTCTCTCGTTCTTTCTATTTCACATCAGAGTGACATGTGTGGAGGGAATTGGGTGTGGGGGAGTTGGTTGGAGAGGAGGAGCAGAAAAAGACAAAAAGACAATGCCAACATGTTAATGCCTTAAATAAACTGCAGTTGAGAGGGGTCCATGAGAAACATTACTATCACAGTAAACATTTCCTAACTCCTTGCTGTGAATTCATTAATTAATTACTCAAGGCAGTAATGATGTATCTCAAGAGCATTTCTTTTATTTTCCAGGACCCAACATTTTGAGTTATCTTCTGAAACAAACAACAATGAAATAGGACCCTTGTGTACATTTATATGAAGTAATGCCGCCAGTGCAATACAAACCAAATTCCAACATGAATTAAATTACTGTGAGTCTCACCATATGAAGGTATGCCACTTTCCAGTCTGCAAAGAGCTACCCAATACTTTGAATATCATGAGCAGTGGTTTTTCTACCTCCAATACTTGCCAATCCACAGAAAATTCCTTGCTGAATCAGCATCTTGGCATGGTTATCTATTTCTGTTCATGTGGGATATAAATGAGACCTACATGCTATCATGAACAATCTCTATGATAGGAAAGGACATCTACACCTCTGAAAAATAGACTGGAAATGGCAGACAAGCTGTCTCTTAAATAAGCTTTCTTACCATTTGATAGTAATGGCTGTAAAATTGGCAACTCCCTTGTTTTGGAAGACTCAAATGACAAAGAAAATTGGGAACCCTCTTTAAGAGAGAAGGGAGGGAGAGGGAAGGAGAGAGAGAGAGAGAGAGAGAGAGAGAGAGAATGAATTGCAGCTACACCTTCTCCAGGAATTTGAAGACTAGAAAATAACATCCATCTATGTATGCAAGTTACCCTGCTCTAGCTTATAGCCATTAATTCATCTATATTTTGTTAAGCTTTTAGAAAAGATCAATTATGGTCTTAAAATAGTTGATAATGAGTTTTCCTTCAGAAAAGAAAGAGGTCTGTTTTCTTAGCTACTACTATTTTTTTTTTAAAAAAAGGTTACATCAGCAGCATTCAACAAGAATAGAATAGAATAGAATAGAATAGAATAGAATAGAATAGAATAGAATAGAATAGAATAAACAGATTTTGGAGGGATCTTGGAAGTCTTCAAGTCCAACCCCCTGCTTGGCCCGAATCCCCTATAGCATTTCAGACAAATGGTTGTCTAATCTTGTCTTAAAAATTTCCAGTGTTGGAGCATTCACAACTTCTGGAGGAAAGTTGTCCCACTGTTTAATTGTTCTGTCAGGAAATTTCTTCTTAGTTCTAGGTTGGTTCTCTCCTTGATTAGTTTCCATCCATTGCTTCTTGTCCTATCCTCAGGTGCTTTGGAGAATCGCTTGACTCCCTCTTCTTTGTGGCAACTCCTGAGATATTGGAACATTGCAATCATGTCACCCTTGGTTCTTCTTTTCATTAAACTAGACATACCCAATTCCAGCAACCATTCTTTATATGTTTTAGCCTCCAATCCCCTAATCACCTTTCATCTTTGTGGGAATAAAGTGGGAACCTGCTTGTTAATTACAGCTGAAGATTGAAGACCAGGGTCAGAGACTACTTGGATTAACAAATTAGACTACCATGCTTCGTATACATTTAAATCATATCAAACCAGAAATAAAGTTTTCATACGTTCAAAAAATATAAATTCTGAGTAGATGATTGGTTATAGGATGTGAGATTTTCATGCAAGTATCAAGATTTATGATTGCATATTCTAAATGAACATTTATTCTCTTTCTAGACAGTTAAAGAAACTTAATCTTTTTCTCAATCACATTTAAATAAAAACAAGTGTCATATACATGTTGAAAGATTAAATATTTGCATAAATCTTGTACCTTCCTACATTTTGGTTGTAATTCTTTTTTAATCTTTTTCAGTGCAGATATTAATCATACAACCTTTATAGAATATGATTATACATGGAATTGAATTAATGAGTTGCAACTGAATGCCAATCAATGAACTTAACAGAAAATACTGTTTAATGCATGCTTCATTTTTTCTAAACATTAATTCAGTTTTAATTGCAAATATTAGGGCCATATTACACAGTATTTTCTTTTAAATAAAATATTGGATTGCCCTCTGTTCTTTTTTATTTGTGATTTTCAAAATAAAATATATAATACTCCATAATTAGTTTCATTTTATCTTATCTACATTACTCAAAGAGAAGGAAGACCTTACAAAGGTAAAAAAAGGAGGAAAAGGTGAGGCAAAACAGCTTTGATAAAATATGGAAATGGTTCTTTTTATTTTTATATTTATGCTTGTTTATTCTGCTTTGTTCTCTTTTAAGGTTTTCCTCTCTGACTGCTTGTGAAGTAATCGAAGATTAACTGCACTTTGTCTGGAGCTGTTGTCGTGTTTCTTCCATTTAAAGGTATACCAGGAAGAAGTATGAAAATACATCTGAAAATATCCTAAAAATACTCAGCCTCTCATGATAATAAACCAATAGCACTTCTTTTGTTCTGAAATTGGGCTTCCGGAGTAGAAAAATCACTTATTTGCTGGACTACTTTTAACAAACTGGTAGAATTTGGAGAGACCAGAATTTCCCTTCTAAGAATTGGCTTCTTTCCCTCTGTCTATATGCATCTGATAAGAGAAAAAGATATGCATACCAAACTATAAAACCCTGAAATAGCCACACTCCTGAAACCATAGGAGTGAACCTTAATTGGATTTAGTTTTCATTTTAGAATTGTATTCCAGTAAATACTAATTGCATTTTAGTTAACTTTACCAATTGCCTATCGTTTTTGAAGTTTATTTGTAAGCAGTAAAACATGGGCTGGAATATCTTTAACTATTACCAAATTTACTATAACTTTTGTTGCAAACAATCCCACCACCTCAACAACAATAATAATACTGTAGCCCCATAAATACTTGTATTGCATTACTCATTGTCTCATTATTGACAATCTTGGGTATCATTTTATATATCTGACAAAAGGGTCCTTCCTTCCTTCCTTCCTTCCTTCCTTCCTTCCTTCCTTCCTTCCTTCCTTCCTTCCTTCCTTCCTTCCTTCCTTCTTGCAACACTCTTCCGCACAAATTTGGTACAAGACAGAAAAATGTTTAACAACAGGATTAGATTTCCTTTTCTTAATTCTCATCTCCAGTCTTAATATATTTTGCCCTTAATAAACCTGAAAATCAGACCAGCATTTAACACTAATCTCTTATGATTACACATTTTCCTCCCAGCTGCCCACAATTTTGTGACAATTTAAGCTACAGTCTAGTCCCTGGTATGTGATATGAATAAAATGTTCTCCTCTTCCTGTTGTCATACATAATGATAATGCCATGGATATGACAAGATGGTGGTATACATCATCCAAATCTCCAGTAAGGAGAACGGAGTGTGTATTTGCTACTAGATTAAGAAAAAGAACCTCCCAGTCCTTAAAAGTACTTAATCCTCAAAATACATGCTTAAACAATGAAGAAAACTGTTTTTTTTTTAAATGCTTCATTAGCTTCCAATCTGTGGGTTCTATCTCCAAAAAGTAGTGGATTAAGTATATTAAAGGAAGGTTTGGCAGAAGAGTGAGTTTCTATCAGATCATACAAAATAATATATAACATTAATTTGTTTGGGCTGCTGCTGCTGTCAAGCCCATACCAATTGCTCATAACCAAGAATGCAAAGAGGTCATTAGTCATATTTATGGAAAGGAAAATATCTATCTTGGAAACTTTCATTCTCATTTACCTGTGAGTACACTAAAGCTTTTTTTTAATCATCTTTTTAATGGCCCCCTTGACAGGATGGAAATAATTCCCCCCTGCTTACCAGTTATAGAAAGAATATACAACTGTTAGGGTTCAGCAGTATTTTGCAAATAGCTATTCCCATTCCAGGTTCATAAAATTTCATTACATCTGCTTTACTGTCTGAGTTTACTCTTTAAAAAAATAATGGCTCTTTTAACTGCTTGTTTATGATTGTTTTACATATGGAAGCCATCTAGAGTCTTATGAATGGATTGGCACAGAAATTATTTAAAACAATCAACTAAATCCTCGTATTTATGGAAATGACTTTGTATTCTAAACTGAACACATTATAAACTATTTTTTTAAAATCCCACAAAAGTTAAAGTTGATTCATACATATTTGCTCATCACTTTATGATTCCTGCATGCGTTTCTTGGAGCAACACAGAGCTGAAAGTACAGGGAAATGTTTTATTTCGCTTCATATCACTGAAGTTATTTCACATAATCAGAAGCTCATCATCAATTGTATCGTAATGAAATAATGTACTCATTGTTGTGAACTAGGCCTTAACTGTTTTAATCCCACTGAACACAACTGGAAAACTGTATAATAAGGTTGGCCAACCTTGGCAACTTTAAGACTTGCGGACTTCAACCATGGCTGAGAATTTTGGGAGTTGAAGTCCACAACTCTTAAAGTTGCAGAGGTTGGACACCTCATATATATAGGTTAATAGCCAGTTTTTCTTTTCAACAGAAAATTAAAAATAAAATCCCCATCTTTCCTGGAATATATTCATCTTCCTAGTCATACAGTGGGGGATGAGTTCACTTGAACTTTAATTGGTATGAAGCAACCAGAAAAGTTAGTTTGACTTTGGGCATATGAAGCCTCACATTTTTCTGCTGAACAAAAGGCTCTTTGCTTGATCAGCTGCCAACTGTGATTGCTTAGCTATTTCCAAAGAGAAAAACAAGGAAAGCTACAGCTGTAGCAGCAGATGGAGTTCTCTTTCTGACTTAGGGAATTCTTGCTTTGGAAGCCCATTAAGCCACCAAGTCAATTTTCCATGTTTGGTTATACACTTTTGCTGAAGGCAACAGTTGCATTTTGGAGTGCCTTTGTGCTGCAAAGGGCCTACCTCAGGAATTAACAGTCAGCTACCCATCATATCACACAAAGCAATTTCCTGTCAAATATTTAATTGCCTTTCATTGTGTACAAGGGAATTTTGAGGAAGCTTAATGAACTGCAGTTCCACCATGATTAATAACTGGAAAAGGTGGGGTGAATTAAATACATCCATAAACACAACCCCAAGCATGAAAAAAACTGAGCTAATTTTTCAGTTTATGGGCAAGTAGAATTGGTAACTTTCTGCAAGCATTCAGATTTTTAGGTTAAGAACGGGCCATCTGCTGCCCTCAACTTAACTAAAATACCTTTAGCAAGCAATTCAGTTCAGACATGGGCCATGCTCATTCTCCCTCTTGGCAGTCTGTTGGAAAAGAACGGAGGCAAGGAGGGAGGGAGGGTCACCCTTCAACACTAAACTTGCATTCTTTATGCATATGCATTTCTGGCAATATGTTGGAATGAGTCATAGGAAGTATTCAATATGACAAATTATGAGAGGTGAGCCAAATTGTATGTATTTATGCAAACACACATATAGGGACATATAGGGTGCCTCTCAAGACATAAAGGAATAGATCTATTAGAATAAGAAATTACTAATTGAATTTGCCACTGTGGGTGCCATTTTTGCCAGGAGCCATGCATGTCTCAATACACATGAGCACTGCAGTGAAACTGTGAAGGCATGCATAGTTTCTTTTCTGGATCATGGCTCTCAAAATCTTCTGCCCTCTGCACAAGGAAGAACTAAATAGAGTATTATTACATTTTGGCTTGAATTTCTGTGTGGTAAAAACCTTGAAACCATGCACAGAAGTAATAAGCAGCTTTGGAATACAAACTTTATTTAGAGATAAAATTCCTGGATTGTAGTCATGAGTATCTTTGAAAAGTAAAAGACTGTTTTAAGAAAAGCCATAGCATTTATTCTTTTGTTCATAGCTATCAATCAATGCATTTTTCAGCTAGATAGTTTATGGTTTAAAATTTTCAAAGATACAAAGAGAGGTGTTATTACTTCATCCTACAGCCTATAGAAATCCAGTAATACATAAGCTTGTATACGATAGAAAAATACTTAAAACAACTAAGTATAGCTCAAAATATCTTTCAACTTGAGTACTTTCAAGGAATAAATAATTTCAATGGTAATGGATGGGTAATCTCTGAAACATAACTAAACAATTGGAGTTATTTTCTCTATGTGTTTACTCAAAAGGATAAGACAAGAATGGCAAATACATTTATGGAACAATTTGATTAACCTAAGAAATTTTAACCCTCTCATTTCAGTGAAACACACAAGGAAAATGCTTTTGCTTTGAGACTAACACTGAGAAATGTGAAAGTATGCAAAATATACTTTCATTTTTCCTTTCAATCAGATTTTCCCAGGTTTTCTCCAAGAAGAAACTGACTGGTTTAATCACTCACATGATTGCTATTATGGGGGTAAAATGAAGGGGCATTCTCATATAAACTCTCTTTGAGGTGCTAGAAAAAAAACCTAGGATACAAACAAGTACAGATACAGATAATCAGAGTTGGAAGGGACCTTGTAGGTCATCCAGTCCAACCCCCCGCCCAAGCGGGAGACCCTACACCATTTCTGACAAATGGCAGTCCAATCTCTTCTTGAAAATATCAAGTGATGGCACTTCCACAACTTCCAAGGGCAAGCTGTTCCATTGGTTGATTGTTCTCACTGTCAGAAAGTTTCTCCTTGTTTCCAGGTTAAATCTCTCTTTATTCAGTTTCCATCCCTTATTCCTTGTCTGGCCTACAGGAGCTTTAGAAAATAGCTTGACCCCTTCCTCCCTGTGGCAGCCCCTCAAATATTGGAAGACTGCTATCATGTCTTCCCTGGTCCTTTTCTTTACTAGACTAGCCAAGCCCTGCAACCGTTTGTTGTATGCTTTAGCCTCCAATCCCCTAATCATCCTGGTTACTCTTCTCTGAACTTTTTCTAGTGTCTCAACATCTTTTTTATAATGTGGTGACCAAAACTGGATGAAGTACTCTAGGTGTGGTCTTACTAAGGCTTTATAGAGTGGTATTAGTACTTCTCTTGATCTTGACTGTATCCCTCTGTTAATACAACTTAGGATTGCATTAGCTTTTTTGGCAGCTGCTTCACACTGCTGGCTCATATTTAGCTGGTTGTCCACTAAGACTCCAAGATCCCCCTCATAGTTACTGCTATTGAGCCTGGTTTCACCCAGTCTATATGTGTATTTTTGGTTTTTCTTGCCTAAGTGTAGGACTTTACTTTTCTCTATATTGAATTTCATTTTATTAGATATGGCCCAGTGTTCTAGTCTGTCAAGATCCATCTGGATCTTAAGCCTATCTTCTTGGGTGTTAGCTATTCCTGCCAGCTTAGTATCATCTGCAAATTTGGTAAGTTCCCCTTCTATTCCCTCATCTATGTTGTTAATGAAGATATTGAAGAGTACTGGGCCTAAGATGGAACTTTGTGGCACCCCACTGTTTACTTCCCTCCATGTAGACTTAGACCCATTAAGAGCTACTCGTTGAGTACGGTTTGCCAGCCAGTTGCGAATCCATCTAGTGGTGGTGCTATCTATTCCACTTTTTTCTAGCTCACTAAGAAGTAGGTTGTGGTCTACTTTATCAAATGCCTTGCTGAAATCTAAATATATTATGTCCACAGTATTTTGCTGATCTACTAATTTAGTCACTGTGTTGAAGAATGAAATAAGATTGATTTGGCATGATCTGTTTTTAACAAACCCGTGCTGACTGCTCATTATTACTTTACTTGTTTCTAGATGTTGGCAGATCTGTTTTTTTATTATCTTTTCCAGTATCTTCCCGAGTATTGATGTTAGGCTGATTGGTCTATAGTTTCCTGAGTCTGATTTTTTTTCCCTTTGTTGAAGATGGGAACCACATCAGCTCTTTTCCAGTCCTCTGGTAGTTCCCCGGTGCTCCAGGATTTTTGAAAGATATGGTGCAGTGGTTCTGAGATGACCTCTGCCAGCTCCTTTAAAACTCTGGGATGTAATCCATCAGGCCCCCGTGATTTGTTTTCATCAAGATCAGACAGGTGTTCTCTTACTATTTTTTTGCTTATTTTAATTTTTATTTCTGGTCTGTCTTTTACAGTTATGTTTTTGGTGGGTTGAGTTATAGTTTCTTTTTGCGTGAAGACAGAGGCAAAGAATGAGTTAAGCAGTTCTGCTTTCTCTCTCTGTTGCCTATTACTTCCTTGCCATCTTCTCTGTTTCCTTGATTTTTTTCTTGTTATTTATATGTTGGAAGAAACTTTTTTTATTATCTTTGACTTTTGCTGCAAGTCTTCGTTCGTTCTGAGCCTTTACTATCCTGACTTCATCACTGCAGATTCTGGCTATCTGCTGATATTCTGCCTTAGTTGTATGTCCTTCTTTCCATTTTTTGTACTTGTCCTTTTTTTCTTTCAATTTGCCAGAGAGATCTTTGTATAGCCATGCTGGTTTCTTCTTGGATTTCTTGTTTTTCTTTCTCAGTAGTATTGTGCTGGTCTGGGCTTCTATCATCATACTTTTTAGAGTTTCCCAAGATTCTTGAGTTGTTTTCCCCTTTAGGATTTTCATCCATGGAATCTTTCCCAAGTTCTATCTGAGTTTATTGAAATCAGCTCTTTTAAAATCCAAGACTCTGGTGTCATTATGTTCTGTTGCTTGTGTTTGTGTTATGTTGAATTCTAGTATGACATGGTCACTCTCACCCAAGGTTCCTGCAGTTTCAACTCCCTCTATCACTTCTTCTCTGTTTGTAAGAATTAAGTCCAGTATGGCTGTCCCTCTAGTTTCACCCTCTACCTTTTGGATAACAAAGTTGTCAGCTAGGTTGGTTAGGAACTTATTTGATTTCTCACTTGGTGCAGAATTAGTTTTCCAATTGATATCAGGATAATTGAAGTCTCCCATTACTATTGTTGTGTTTTTCCTGCATATGTTTATTAGTTGGCTGGCAAAAAGGACATCTATATTTTCTGCTTGATGGCCTATAATATACACCTATGGCCATGTCATTCTTTTTTTTCTTTTGAATTGACCCATATGCATTCTAGGTGGTTTTCATCTTTGTGGACCACACAAATAAAACCCTTAAAAGGGGTGGGGGTTGTTTAAATAGGTGGTACACTTTGTTTAAAGTCCCGAATAAGTTTTCATGAAACAAATAAGTGTTTAGTTCCCCAAAGTGATTTTGAGAACTTCTTGAGTAACAGTGATACGTTATCAGTCTTAATTATACTTTCAATTTTTTAAAAAAATTACCTGGGATTCTCTGGCTGGATTATACCTTTTTAAAAGATTACAACCAACCTAGTCACCAAAACAACCAAAAATGGGAAATGCATGATTAATAAAAATGCATGGGATCAGACAAAAATCCTTTTCCTTGAAATTACCCAGGTAATGCTTTAGAGGATAATCAGTATCTCTACCAAATGCAAGTCTTGCTATTTAATTTTAAGGATATGTGTTGTTCCAAAGGTGCTTTTTCAAGAGGCAACAGGACTTTCTGGTTTTTCTTTGGAGACATTTCGCTTCTCATCCAAGAAGCTTCTTCAGCTCTGGCTGGATGGTGGGGAATTGAAGGATTTATACTCCTTCCAAATGACCAGCTGTCTTCAAGGAGCATAAATCCTTCCATTCCCCACCAGCCAGCCAGCCAGAGCTTGGATGAGAAGTGAAATGTCTTCAAAGAAAAACAGAAAGTCCAGTTGCCTCTTAAAATACACTTTTGGGCTAACCTTAAAAACCCGTAGAGATAAAACAAATAGTAGTGTACAAATTGTCATGAAAGAAAGCTTATTTCTATGGTCTCTATGAAGAGAGCTAAATACATGTATTAAAGTATATGTGTTTTAAGTATTTTATAAATTGGTATACTGGCAATATTTGTTGGCTGGAAGTAATGGTACTTTTTATTTCACAGTACAGTGCAGAAATCAATATTAGATCATTGACAGTTCATGAAATATCAGAGATGATCTTATCAAGGATCCAATTCTATATTTAAAATATGCTGATATGCCAACAAAGTTAATACATTTACATTCAAATTGTTGCATTAAAAACTCACATCAGCATATCACATTTCTCCTAGAATTTGGAAAACAAAGCTAACATCTGCAAATATTAATGTATAGTAATGGACACCATTCTTTTGCTTACTATTAAGAAATTATTTATATTGGTTAGTTGCTATTATGGCAATATTTTAAAGTAAGCAACTTATTTCAATAATTAATTCATATTGTATATGTAACACAGAGAGGCAGCACATATCATTCACATATAATCAATTTATATACTGACTATGTTTCAGAAGAAAATTCTGTCTTTTGGACATTGAATATTTAGCAAAAATTTGATATATGTTATAGATAATAGGCTTTAGTCATTCCTGGTGTCTTAGCTAAGAGAGAGGTGATCCTTTGAATAAAACATTTCTCCATTAAAATCATTGTAATAGCACTTGGATTATTAGTTTAATCTTATTGGCACCATTTGAGAAGATAAAATCTGCATATATGAAGGTTTCTTCAAGAAGGCTGACAGAAGTACAGAGAAACACACATATAAATTGTGAATAAAAAGGCTAAAATGATGGGTGATTATATTACACATTATATTATTATATTACAATACATTATATTATAAAGCTACAGTCATCTTTTGTGGATGGAGAGGATTCAAGCTGGGAGATGCAGTTAAATAATTGTTTCTCTCCAGTCTAAATCAGATGAATGTCCTGGAAGTAAAATTAGCCAGTTTGGAAGATCAAAACTGTTTTGAATAAAACTCTATTTAATCCTTTTCAAAGTTGGAGTAAACCTAATCAGCTGTTATAAATAATTGTTATTTGAAGGGGTGCGTTTTTATAGAAATTTCAGAGCAGCAGATGTATCAATTGTAAAAGGCCAGAGTTTATATCAAAATCTATTTTTAGAATTTGTGTCAAAGACTGAGTTCAGTCAATAAAACGCCCATGAAGTTTATGACTGGATTTGGCCATATTTTCAACCACCTGGTACAATGTACATTAATAGTTGATTTTCCTTCTCTGAAGCCAGCCTACTCATCTTCTAAAATGTTTTCAAATTTACCATAATTATCTCCAAATAAGATTCCCAGCATAAATGTACAAACTGTACTTAAACTGATTGATGGATAATAGGAAGGGCTAGACATGGTTCCATTCTTATGAATGGGGAAAATAACAGGTAGTATCTCTTCAAGAAGATCTGTTGTTTTATTCATTTATATCTAAAACTGAGTCTGAATAGCCATCATTTCTTTTATTCAGCTCAGAAGCTGTGTGTTCTCTGCCTGGAAATTTGCCATTTTCATTTGGTATATCATTTTGTGAACTTAGTAAATGTGACTAGAATCCATTTAAGCAATGCATCCAACGTTATCTCGGGACTGGAACACAGGGTTCTGTCTGAGGTTATTTAAAGGTATCTTTCTCAAAGCTTCAATATGACAATCTATTCTTGTTTTGTTCTTGCTAATGCTTTATACTATTTTTTAAATGAAAAAGATCCACTGGTAAGGATGGACAATTATTAAATCTATGTACTCTGACTTTTCAAAAAATGCTTAACATTACAGTAGTATATGGTCTTTGTTAACTCTATGTCCTTAGTATTACATCGCTAATAATTTTGACTCAGTAAACATTCTTAATTATAATAGTTTCCTGACAAGACTAGAATATATTTTATCCCTTTCCATCACACTCTACCGACATTTTGCTTAGCTGAAGAAAAGGCATTGAAGTCTCTTGGTACATTAGACAATGTTTTACAATAGGAGTCCAATAACATCAGTATATAGATTACTAATTTGGTATTAATCTGTTTATAATTTCTGCTGGGAGGGAAGGGAGTGGATATTACTGGATATTTTAAACCTGACAAGTACAATAAGAGTCATTGAGACACTTTTATTAACTTTTATTACACAGACTTGATAGATGTAAAAACTTGATAGATGTAAAACATCTGGATCTCCCAAGTTCTGACATATCCACGGAGATAGGCAAACAAGAAAGTTAATCATTATTTTCTAACATTTATAGCTAAAGTATCTTTATTTATTTTTCACTATGGTAGTAAATGTGGTTTAGTTTGTTATCACTAATTAATAAGAGCAGATCCCAAGGTTATTTTTTAACATTACTACTATTTATTTATTGTTCATATTTATATAGCCGCCAATCTCACAAACAAGTGACTCTGAGCAGTATACAACAAAGCTAAAACAATGTGAATATTTACAAACAAGGGTATTATTACTATTATTAAAAGCTCTAAAATTTTAGAAAACATAAAGCTAAAAAGGAATAAAGAGTATGCAAAGAAGAGATATTAACAACAGTAGAGCCACTTCAATATTTCCTTGAGGTTCCCCAAACCTGATGGCACAACCAGGTCTTGAGGGATGAAGTCAGCCTCACTTTGAAGACATGAATAGGAGAAAGGATGGAGTATAATCCATGAAGCAGATGCCCAAACAGAGAACACTCACTACCTTGACACTTCAGGCATAGCACTACAGTTGGTGACATATCCTGTCTGCTGGATCTGGTGGGATGGCATATGTAATCAGGAGAGGCTATCCTTCCAATAACCTAGTCCCATGCCATGTAGGGCTTTAAAGATCAGAACTAGCACCTTGAATTGGACTGGAAACTGATTGGCAACCAATGAAGCTCAAAGAGCAGAGGTAGTATAGGTAATATAATCAACTAGAATCTATTTGTGCTGCTGTATTCTGTACCAGCTAAAGCTTTCAGATACCCTTCAAGGGCAGCCTTCTATCTATGTGGTGACAATACCGCAGAACTGTTAAAAGTTTGATTTACCAAACTCAGATTACTGTAATCAACTTAGCTAATGTAAGTGGAATTTGAAAGATTAGTTTTAGTTCCTACAACTACGAAATTATGCTCTTTTGTATTTCCACCTGCAGTGGTCCAATAAGATTAATTTCTTAAAGGTCTAATTCTGGCACCGTATAGAATGTGTGCATCATTTTCTTTCCAGAATAAGGGAAGAATTTCTATCTAGGGAAGTGTACTGTACTGCTGGCTTCTGCTGATTAGAAACAGTATCCTTTCTTGTTAAGTAGCCACTTTGTCATAGTTAGCGCCATGTGCTAATTCTGCCACTTAAATCCGTGAATTACTGAATTTATATTCGTAATCAAGTTGTCTCCTGTTGGTGTTATTTTTAGTAAACCTCAGCATTACCTGTTTCATTTGCAGCACTTAGGCTGTACTATCAGTATCATTAATTCTGCAAATTTTGCACATTCTTTTCACTTTCTTTTTGAAAGCGACATGCACTTTTATGTATGTGGAAGATACTCATTGCCTCAAGAAAGGTTTCTTTCAGGGCTCAGACAAGAATCATGTTATATCTCTCCTGATTATTTGCAGTATAAGAATTTATTCCTTGATCATGATTTAAAACATGGATAGTTTCAGTTTATCTTTATTTTTTGCTTGGTGTTTGCTAACAACAACTGCTGTAATTGCTGTTGGAACGTATTGCTCCGCCATGTACTTTGACCATTTCAGTTTTAGGTTAGTTACTATATGCTTACTGACTCTCATTTGCAGTGGGCATGATATTCTCTGTATTTAAAATGGCAGAATTAATACTTAATAACTCAGCATGATGATGGGGATTAAAAGGTTCTCAGAAAAGAGCTGATGATTTTTACTAGGCCTAGTAGAGAATCCTGCACACACCAACACTACGACAAGATTTACCGATTGCTTTCCTATAATTTCATCTTTGGGGAAGAAGTTGTTACAGACTCATTCTTGGCCATTTTTCTTTAGTTTCCCATCTGTAATTTTATAGCATAGAACATTTTGAATTATCAGTTTCCAGGACAAATTAAAAAAGACAACTGCATCTGAGTGTCAATAAATTACATATATTTGAAGCTTTATATATATATGAAGCTTTCTTACCTTTTCTAATTTTGATAGAGCAAGAGAATAACAGTCTTTGGCCCTGAACTGCATGAATCTCATGTTGGCAGGATGAGTTAATTCAGTAATTATGCTCAGATTGGAGAACAACCTAAATGTTTTTCCAAGGAGATAATATATAGTTATTTTTATAAATAATGTCAGGTGGATAAATATGGTAACATAAAACAGATTAATTCAATCACACCAAATTATTTGCAAGAAAATGCTACCTACAAGAAAGAAAGAAAAAGAAAGAAAGAAAGAAAGAAAGAAAGAAAGAAAGAAAGAAAGAAAGAAA